>CALNHX010011767.1:0-29750 GCA_940337035.1 Agriotes lineatus
ATCAATCGTTCCAGGTTTCCTTGGACGCAGTACGTGGCGTTTTGGCAGACTTCTTGTGTAAATATCTGCACCATAAATCAACACCGAAAGTGCACATTGATTATAAATTTCTCTCTTTAAGTATGTTGCAATATCTGCTTCTATCAAACGCCACCTATGTAAGACCTAGCTTTTGAGTACGTCGGTTTGGTTGTCTCTACTTAATTGAAGTTCATTGCCTATGTAGATAATAGTATGACAGTTCTTCCTTGCGACATACTCCCGCTGAGTACGGGGTTTGTTATGAACTGTGTTTTGGAAAAAAAGCTAGCTGTATTTGAGACATGACAAAGGTTTACGTCGTTTTGTCAACTCGTGCTTGTAAAATTTTTTTGTTGGTTGACAGTTTCAAAAGTGGGTTCGTAATTTGCGAATAGCATAAGTATTGCCTTATTGTGTCCAATCATCTTTTCTCTTCCGACCTGTCCACCAGGTTTGATTAGTTTATCAACATGTTGTACCTACTTAAAGTATAAATGAATATATGTAACCCTACGATTAGCTCATAACTAATTTTATAAGAAAAGAGAATCATCGGTGGATTATTCTCGGCAACACAGTAGTAGTTTAGTTGGTTAACTATTAATCAAAACATTTACTTATTGTTAAGTTATAACAGATTGTAAATAAACGATGAAACTTAAAAAAAAATCTTTTCTCTAAGGATTTTTATAACTTATAGGAGGTAATTTGTGCCGTAACCATCTCTAAATCCAGCCGATTGTCTCAGCTAGTAGAATTTCAGTTTAGATGTTAATTTTTTTGTTGAGATCTTTATGTAAAGTATATATAATGGTGATGTACAAGTTGATAATTATTAAATTTTATTATGTTATCTTGATTATACGTTATCACAATAATAAACTACATTATTGCACTTAGATTCTGCCGTTCACTATAAAGACAGATTAAAAAGTTTTCCAATTGCTCTCACCATAGGTGCCTAAGCTGTCTTGATCAATTCTTTATTTGTTTGTAAGATTTCCGTAAATTTGTTTGTTAAAATTCGGTTCTGAAACTATTCATGGGGTCACCACAGGGAGAATGTGCAATAAATACAATTCAGCAATTTAATCTGCACGTTCTACGCCACCGATCTGGCATTTCACAAGAACTTCAGCAGAATGTATTAGCATGAACAAAATGCATCGCTTTATTTGCGTGCTTTAATTATTAATTCGCCATCCATTACTAGGTTAAACGGTTCATTATCCATTTATTTGGGCCTATTATGTAAAAATGTCTGTATGTAAAGAAATAGATTTCAATCAACAAAACAGTATTAATCTTGACGACTTTACTTATTAAACACCACGGGTATGCTTTCAAACTATAAACTTAGTCTCTGACTCTTAATGCTTAATCAGGAGGTCGCTTTACAAGCTAAAACTACTTGGTCTGTGAGGCGGTAGTAGACGGTCAATCTCCTATAATTAACAATCACTGATACTGGAACTCCAGATTAGCACACTCTTCTTATTTCCGAAATACCTTCTCAACTTTGATTGTGGACTCTTGGTAGAGTGCGGGTGTCATCGTTTTCCTATTATTCTTCTAATTAAACTAAAGTAAAGTTTCATATTCCAATGTATTAGTTTCCCTAAATAATTGTTAGCTATTCCGTACAACATTTCAAGCTTTAAGGCATTCTGGTTGCCCAATCAATTCCTCAAGGTTCACCAAATTTCTGGGCTGCAGCTTATCTTTTTCGGCCATTTGCCAATTGGTGCTGAATCAAGAAGGACGGCAATGTGAACTATATTTGTGAAGTCAAATTTTCCATTTTATTTTGGGATTTTCGCTGTCATTCTACATTGAGGGTTTACTTGGTGTTGCGATTACTTTCGAGGAATATTAATGGAGTTCCTAGAAGAAATATTTTTCGTGAATTCTCAAAATCAGACATGTTACTGGATTTGAATCTGAGCGAGACATGCTACGATTTTTGCAAAACTGAGTAGAACGCCTTAATGGTAGGCCTATCTTCCTTTTGTAGTATTTGTTCCGATTCTATTGTGCTCCATTTTGAGCTTCTTTTCTAGTACGTTGTAAAACATTTTGTCGTGTAAGTCAAGGCCCCCCCCCCTTTTATTTGACGATGTGTATGTCGAGAATTCCGTTTTTGTAAGAGGTTCGATGTCATCGCCGAACCATACATTATCGACAGCTAAGGGTTGCAACTTGGGCCAGCCACTCTAACCTATCGCAAACGCCTGGTTTCCGTTGTGGCTTATCGACATGGTCGCCAGCTTTGGATGTTCCTGTTTTCTACCTGGTAATCACCAACAGGTTTGCTTTGAACTAACCTACTCCGTGTGTTCTGGAATTGGGTCACGTAATTCATGCGACCTTGACATACCCTGTAATTATGGAATTCTCTTTTAATATGTTCATGTTAGGTTTATTCTATATGTCAAATACCATCCTGGCTCCATGATTACATAAATGCAGTATAATTCAGAACTTACCTACGTAGGTCAGTTCAGTTTGCAGTTATTTTAAAATATTTTGATGCACTCGAGAACTGTTTGTGTACTTTCAATATTTTTTTGCAATGTCAAAGTTAGTTTGAATTAAAATTTCTTTTCACATTATATATTTCTACCAAACTTTCATAATTTCATTAATGACTTTTAAGGCGGCTCTCCTACTAATGTACTATTTCTCCTGTGATATTTTGGTCTTGATTGTCGTGTTTTATTATTTTGTATGTATTGCCAAATACTTTTGACTGATATTATACTGCCCTGATTTTTATGCCTGCAAATTTTATTTGTGCCCTTGCCGTCCTCTCTCTCTCTTTTCAGGAATCTCGTTGTGTAACTTTGATCTGATTAGCAAAGTGCTGAGTTACTTTCTATTTGGCGCCCATATTTTTTTATAGCTTAAGATTTTAGTGTTTTGTTTAACCCACGATCAGCTCCGGCTCAGAAGTTGGCTGCTTTTGTTTTTCTCGTATTTACGGTCAGAGTGACGTAACATACTATTTAAATCTTTAAATTGTTAAATCATATGATATGGATTTTGAATAATTTTTTTTTAAATAGCTTTAGTTTAACTACCTTTGTATCGTATACCAACTTTACATCTCTTCTTTGATTCATTACACGCTTTGTATTTTCGTGTAACTTTGCTTTTCCTTTATTATAGATTGCTATGCTGTACTATCGACTATATACCTTCTGCATATTTTGTGACCTTCCATGCTTTTTATTTGTTTTCAATAACCTGAATCATCAATGCGGTTCCACTTTGGTCCTTTCTGTGGTCACTTGAGATCGAACATCTTTCAGTCTTATTATGAAATCCATCTCCATTTTAGTAATGCCATCAGAACTTGTCCGTGTCTATTTTCCTTGAATCCTCTTTTGGGAATCAATTCATTGAATACAATACTTGTTGTAGTAGGAGATTTGACAGCATAGTATCGCTTTCATTTCTATTGCCGTATTCGTGACAGCCTATCGTAGTCTGTGTGTCATTTCCTCTGAAGCTCAGCGTAGCGTTGATGTTTCCAACAATAACGCTATACTGTGTTAGTGTTTGTCTGTTTGACTTGTCAATATCGTCATAAATACTTTCTACTCATTATCATTGTAACTTGATGTAGGTATATTTGTTTGAACGACTTTGTGCTAGTATCTGCTCTTTCAATTTAATACAGCATAGGGACGCATGAGCTTATACATGCAATTTTTCTTCTTTAGAAGAATCATCTTCAACTTTACGATAAAATGGATTACCTGTTGTAACAATTTTAAGTTCTTCACCTCTCTTCAGTCTGCGATATTCCAGTTTACTTATACGGAAAAGTTCTTCCTCCAGCTCTAATAGTTTTTTGTGTGAATATATTGTACTTGTTTTATAAGTGGCTATTAGTAATTTGTCGTCGTCTCTGGTAGTCTGGTCTAATCTATTCTCTGTTGTATCACCATTCTAACCATTACGGATTGGCACAGGTTTAGTTTTAGAAAGAGAAAAAATTAAGATGGGATGAAGAGAGGCCAAAGAGGTAAAATGAAAGGGAAGACAAGGTAAACCAGAACTCAGCTAGGATCCCTTGGGCTTGCCGGTTCCCATAACCACAAGGTGTGAGTCCCTGGGGCATATACAGATTGAATCAATATTTGTTTTTCAGTGCTGGGAATGTATTAGTATAGTTAATAAACAAAAAACAATAAAATAAACTTAAAATAACAAGATTTCAAATATAATCCTGTTTAATAAGTATATTTAACAAAAAACCATATTGTACATGTAGACTCGTTTAATCAAACTATCACAGTAAACTTACATGCTAAAACAAGTTATATAAATCAAGATAAATCATTTCGTAAAAGAGTAACATTTTATTTTTATTTTTTTTATTGGTTTAGGTATACCAACTACAAGGTTATATGACACCCTAAAAATACAGTTAATATTTAAACATTCGCACTGAAAGTTTCGATTCCTTAATAAATTCACACTGTCAGTTTATTATCTGCGGATTGTCATCAAGGATATCTTGAATAGTGTTTGATAAATTTGCTCTTTGTCTGTTCCTTTCATATTTTCTGCAGTCTTCTAGTATTTTGAGTCTAAAAAAGGTTAAATATAGGATTTCTAGTTTCTATTTTACTTCAATGAAAAAAAGAGTGCTATATATTTAAAAATTTTGCTGTTTTCTAATGTATCTTTATTTGTTCATCTACGCATGTACAAGCACTGGCAAATGTCTAAATTTGAACGAAGCAAGAATCGCTTTATTCGGCATTTATTCGTCAATTCTAAAAATTTGAGAATCAAATCCTACTTCGCTATTAAGATATGAAATTAAATTATTACTGACATACTTCTTTGGCTCTCAACATGTTTTGCTATTTATTGAACTCTCACACGCCTCTTAATTTATTTTTAATAAACATTTAATTTTTTAAATTTTTGCAGATAGTGTTATTAGATGAAAAACATCCCTTAAAGAGTAAAAACTAAAAAAATTTCAAAATATATTGCAAAACCATTAATAAAAAAGTAAGGTAGTTTCATATCTTCAACTTTGAAGCTGTATTTATATAGTAATGGAAATAATATTGTCGTGTATGTAAATCCTACTTTCTCTTCGTGGTTTACTAAAATGACTTCTAACTTGATTATTCGCAACAGTAAGGTAACAGAATAATTGAATTATTGCTGCTTTAAATATTTGCGCGTAAAAGTACACGCCATTCAAATCAGTGTTTCGTGCCCATCATATCATTTAATTAAAATCTCCAAATCGTTAAATAACCGAGTGCGCTGTTCATTTGCGAAGCGGATCTGGATAAAGACAAAAATAATGAATAAATTCATTAGAAGGGATTTTTTTTTGGTAGGTTAAATAAATAAAGTGGACCTTCTAAATTGAATAAAACTGGCGGGCATGATTTGCATAAAAATAGCGGTATGCTTATTAAATATTCTTTAAAAAGAAGGTAATATTTTAATATTAAAACAGTGATCTGTTGTGATGTTAATTGTTCCATATACTTTGGATTATACAAAGGTACAGGCTATTGCTACTGTAGTAAAAACATACAAATTTCAAGTGTTCAGGTATTCACATAATAATCAAATACGCTGTTCGCATTACTTAATGGAGTTTCCTCCCTCCGCAACAATTTAGAACCACCACAGCCTCCCACCCAAGGTATAATATATGAAAGACTGATACCGAGAATACAATTATTCATGATGTTGATAGCATAAAATTTTGATTGTGGTTATTCACACTAGATTGAGTGCTTATTGGGAGTAGGGGAGGAAAGTTATGTTCTATAATTACATAAACACTCTAATTGATGAAGAGGTTATATTATGTAAAATGTTAACGAACACTTACAAAGAATTATCTATACAGCGACATATTCAATTTCGTTTACAGAGATATTTGACCAATTCTTGGCAGACGGTGTTATAAATATTGGTAATAATTTTGTGTTGTGTGTTTTCCATCTACATCTAACATGAATTTGAGGCTTTTACTTCCGTGAGGTGAGCAGAAACCTGAATTCCTGATTGATAAATAGCTTCTGTACAGTGTTGCAGAAGAGCAAGAGTAAAAGCTTTTATCCCACATTCAGACATAATGCTTCTTCTGCAATTAAGTGCCACTCCTCTGTACATATATATAATACATACAAAACCAAAACACTAGTTCCAATCACACTGAAAACAGATACAGATAGCAGTGTATCATCAAATTACAAACCATCCGGGAAATGGAACAAAACCCAACAGATCATCGACAGCACGTGCACAAAATACCTAAAGAAAACATATGTAAGGAAGAAAAAGTGAATGACAGACAAAATGGAGACCAGAAAAAACTATAAAGTTAAATACCCCGACATATTTCATCAAACACTTAAAATAATTAAAATAAAAAATAGACAAACAATTCAAAAATGGCTAAAACGAAAATGCAACAAACTCGAAACATATGAAGAAAAGTATTACTACCACAACATCCATAAACTACTAAAGAACATAACGATACTAACAGACAAAGGTTCACAATGTTTATTAAACAACGGAAAATTAATTGCTGAACTGCCATAAAATTTTAATGGTTGAAAACGTACATAGAAGCTCTCTTTTACGACGAACGCTTAGAACAATATAAAATTGATGAGGAACCATCGGGTCCTCCCATCAGCAAAGGAAAGATTGAAAAATCTGTCATGTCTATGAAGAACAGCGATGGGCATGCTCCTGATGATAATCATTCCGAAATAATCAAGTTGCTACGTGTGCTAAACTACCAATTTATAGACACTTTGGTACGCTTCTTCAACAACGTACACGACCACGATGAATTCCCATACGACTGGACCAATTCAATATTTATCTCAATTCCCAAAAACCACTAGCAAAAACTTGTGATCAATACAGATTAATCAGCGTGATTAACAATATAACAAAAGTATTCACCAAAGACATCAAAAACAGAACAGTAGGCGAAGCTAGTTTCTCTCCACAGGTGCTTATATGTACAAAGGTGCTCCGGAATGATCTATAGACTTTGCTAAAGCTTTTGATAACATAAAAATTCTGAAGAAAACTGGTCTCGATGGTAAGGATGTGAGAATTACAGCTAACCTATACTGGAACTAGTCTGCAGGAGTAAAAATAATTGAAAAAGTGTCAGAATCCGTACAAATTAAAACCGAATTTCACCAAGTATGTGTGTTGTTACCCACACTGTTGAGTTTGTAGACAAAAGCAATTTTTAACAAGTTACTTCAACACGACACCAAGTTAATCAAAATGAATGAAAAACTCATTAATAACATTAGATACGCAGATGACACTGTCATTTTAGAGAGTAATCTTGAAGATATACAAAATCTCATGCAGAGAATAAAATCAGTATCTGAAGAATAATGATTGAACTTAAATGTCTTTATAACAAAATGGATGCTAATCAGTAAAATTGGAATACTTGCTGAAAACCTGACACTAAATCACTTTCACATCAAACTCGTTGAACGATACACCTATTTAGGAACTAAATAGTTCATAACCACTGCGATATGTCAACAGAGGTAAGGTCAGGAATCCAAAAACCGAAGTGAAACTTCTTTAGAATGACAAAAGTATTCACTAGCAAAGATATTTCTGTATCTTAAAAACTTAGAACGACGAAATGTTACGCGTTTCAAGGTTTGTTATATGGGACGGAGGCTTGGACCATAACCGAAGAACTTATGAAGAGACTCTTGGGGTTTGAAATGTGGGTCTATTGCCGAATTCTTCGGATACCCGGGACAAACCGTGTGACAAAGAGGGCTTAAGACGAATTCAGAATTAACAAGAAATTAGTTTCACTCTAAAGAAAGGAAAATGTGATTATTTTGGTTATCTGATGAGACGCAACAAGTACCGGCTCCAACAACTTATTCTATTACTACTATTCAGATCGGCAACCAATAAAATAAAAACATCTATGTCAATAGCTAACGTTAGCAATGGATAAGGCAACAATAGAACAAGAAGAAGAGAATCTTGGATTGGAGGCATTCTATCGGAATTTCGAATTCGCTGACAAAATATTTCTTTATGCAAACTGTTAATTGTATATGCACCATCTTCAAACATCTTAATAAAAGATCTGTCTAATTCTTTAAAATGGGTGGACCTTAAACTGAGATTTGTGAAAGCTAGATTAGTCAATCGGTGTTAGTTAATATCTTAGGTCGTTTTGCCATGCGTTAAATGCAGTTCTTTTGAATCTTCGCCTGAATGAAAACGTTGAATCGCATCTCTTAAGAGCCATCCAAAGGCATAGAGTTACTCGTTTCAATCCCGATGTATAGTATACCAGCTTAACATCGATTCTTCTTGTGTTTTTCCGAAATAGTGCAAAAGAGATTCCGATGGTGGACCGTCTTTGCTTCATCTTCTAATGCATGTAGAACATGTAGAACGATTTTGGTAATGCCTTCCTCGCTGTTTAAACTTGATTTAAACACACATAAATTTTATTTTCTAAAATTTACGAAATCCAGTTGCATGTTTTTAAATGCAATTCCCATTTATTAGCAAGAAAAATTTAATGTTGCAATCACCAATTACTAAATTTAATATGTTTAAATTAGATTAAAAACTATATATTTCAGTCCAAATTTACGAAACATTATTCATAATTTAAAAGCCAGTGTTATTACGCAATCAGACTAGTTAAAGACCAGGAAAATGCAATTCTGCACTCCATGCACAATACCGACCTACAGTAGTAAGTTCAACGGGCGACCTTCGCTCTAGCAGGAAATAAAAACTGCACAATTGCTTATCTGCTGTTTTGTAATTTAAACACTCTGTCCTAGTAAACTGTATATATGAACTTTGATATTGTTACTGCGTTAAGCATTTTTAGTTTTGTATAAATACTAGTCTATTTTCATAATAAAAATCAATCTGCATTTAATGTTTGATTCATTCACTACGTCGCCACCCCTAAACCAAACCATAATACTGTCGAGATGTGAGGCTGCATCTCAGGGGTTGGTGTTTCTACTGTCGTCCGTTCAAGTACCATTGACTACATTGGTTTAAAACGTAAACACAGTCTTGTTTACGTGCTTGACGGATAGAATCAGCGCAAAATAACGGAATCCTGAAGCAGCCTCTCAGGCAATTCTGTTCATGGTCCTTCGAGCCGGATCTGTCTCCAACTAACGAAAACACACATCCCGAGAAGAAGACAACATCTGCCAACCACCCATTTCCCAGAAAATGGCCAACAACATGGAGGAATTCAACAATTTAGCTATCGCCCAAGAAGAGCTCGCGCAGAAGATAAAGCAAATATTATCCAACAGCAAAAAGGACCCTGCAAGCCGAAAAAATGAAGCCTACATCGCCAGTCGCAACAAAATGCTGGACGAACTTTGGAACACTGCAACTAAAAATCACGCAGAAATGGGGCAGCTAAGTATTCCAACTCATAATTATTTTAAAACAGGGTATTACGACCAAATTAAAGCCATATACGGCGAAGCAAAAAGTTACTTGCAGAGCTGTTCAAAAACAACGGAAATTTCCAACCCCTCCGTAAGCAGAACGCAAGAGGAAATGGTGGCCAACCCCGAGCAAAAGGTTCGTATCCGAAAACTGCAGATTCGGATCCAGAATTTTAAGCAAGCGATGGACGACGCCGAACTAACACAAGAATTAGGGAGGCCCGCCATCACGACAAGGGAATTAAGAGAAAAATGGGATCGTGTGGTCGAGATGGACGAAGAAGTTATGTCAAACGACATGGCTTCAGAACAAATGCACTTCAGTCCTGAATATACTACATTGGAAGACAGGTATAGAAATTTAATTATTTTATTGCAAGCGCCGACAAGGAACGAGCAAGCAGCAGCCATCTCGCTTCCTCAAGTCAAAATTCCCATATACGAGGGAAATTATGAGGAATGGGCCACTTTCAAGGACCTGTTCACCAAATTAGTAGATGACAACCAGAATATGGACGATGTCATCAAGATGCAATATTTAAAGACGCATCTTAAGGGAGAGCCAAGCCGACTGATCCAGCATCTAGCTGTTACCCAAGCAAACTACAACACCGCCTGGAATCTGCTGCAACAAAGGTATCAAAATAATCGCCTTATTTTAACTAAATTGCTAGATACCATATTCGATCTGCCGGTCCTCTCCAAAGAGTCAGCCCAAGGGTTAAAAAGATTGCACGACTCCATCAAGGAATGTGTGGAGGCAATCAAAAATTTAGGCATCTCCACGGACAGTTGGGGTCCGTGGATTAACAGAGCTATCGCTCGAAAATGGGATCCTGAAACCAACAAATTATATGAACAGTCGCTCAATGTCCAAATGAAGTCCAGGATCACCAAAATTTAATGGCTTTCCTGCAAGTGCGGTTCCAATCTCTAGAATCCATAGATGGAGCTCGAAAGACCAGGCAGGAAAGACCACAGAAGAATTACGCTTCCGCATCCCTAAATTGCAAGCTGTGCCATGGAGATCATTACATCGACAACTGTAGCCAATTCCAGAGGCTATCTACCCATGAAAAACTAGAAGCAGTAAAAACCAATCGATTGTGCTATCGATGCTTGCGGCACGATTCAAATATACCATGTCGTGCCTATTTTAATTGTAGGATCTGTCGCTTCCCGCATCATACACTGCTTCATAAGGCGCAGCCACCATCAAGGCCGCTCCCTGCCCAAAGGATGAGAACATCAGCTCATGCAGCAGCTATGAAGACTTCCAACGCTCCAGAAAAGAAGCCGAAGTCGGACATCATCACCGCCAATGAAGGCGCACAGGAGAGCCAAGTTCTACTTGCCACAGCAATGGTTCAAGTAAAGGCAGCATCCGGGATGACTCATCTACTACGAGTATTAATAGATCCCGGATCTCAGGGGTCGTTTATCACGGAAGCATCAGCCGAATTATTGGGGTTACCCAGGACCAAAGTTCGAGCTGAAATCACAGGAATTGGGAACAGCGAGCCAAAAATTGCCAAATGGAAAATCCCAGGTTTGATCACACCTAGCTTTTCAAGTAACTTTTCCCTTCCTGTAAATTTACTAATACTTCCCAAACTTACCAAAGCCATGCCTTCATCCCCTATCCCAAACATAAATATCAATTCCTGGAGCAATATTTTCATCGCCGATCCAACCTTCAACCAACCTGGCCCCATAGACATAATTCTAGGAGCCGAAGAATATTCAAAAATAATTCTAGAAGGAATCACTAAAACAAAGGATGGCATCTTAGGACAAAATACCAAACTGGGTTGGGTATTATCTGGAACCATTGGAAGACAGCATAACGACAGCATTAAAGTCAACACCATGGTTGCCAAAATTGAAGAAGAATATCAGTTGCAGAAATTCTGGGACACAGAAGAAGTACCCACACAAAGAACACTTTCCCCAAGATATCAGGTACGTGAAAAGAAAGTCACAGAATCAGTACAGGAAAGATCGCAGAAAATCGAAGCTTCCGAAACTCTTAATCATGGAGGTCACTACATCAAAAGCTGTGGTCAGTTCCGAAGTTCACCTACCAATGACAAGCAAACAATCCAGCAGGTGAAGAAAATATTAACAACCGATCCTACAGCGGAAGAACGAGCAGTCGCAGCTGCCAATATAAAGAATACGGAAGTTCAACATCCTGTGATCATCGAACGTGAAAAAATCGCATCTTCTCATCCACAAGAAAATCACCAAGTGCATGGAGTTTCCAAAGTCCTCGTTCACGAAGTCTCCATTCAGGAAGTTCCCATTCACAAAGTCGATGGTTAGAAAGAAAATGAAATTGCAGGCCACGAACAAATCGTTGAAACTCCTACAGCAGATCCAAGCAGTGGATGCAGTCCCGAAATTGCAGGCCACGAAAAAATCGTTGGAACTCCTCCAGATGCTTCGACAGCAGCTCCTAGCGATGGATGGAGCCAAGAAGTTGCAGCAATAACTGCTGCTAACAAGAACACCTCCGAGTCCACTAAAAACTTGACCCTCGGTAATGGATGGAGCCAAGAAGTTGCAGCACTAACTGCAGAAAACGAAAAACCCTCCGACTCCATTAAACACTCGACACCCGGTAGAGAGCAGCATCAAGACTTGTCGGCAGGGGATGCAGGAAAAGAAAAATCAAATGCCAAACACTTCGCGCCAAGCGATGGAAGCAGCCCAGAAGTTGCAGCAGGAATTGCAGCAATCGAGAAACCCTCCGAGTTCTCTAAACATTTAGCACCTAGTGGAGGGTGGCATCAAGAAATGGCAAGCGAGCAAACCTCCGAGTTCGCTAAATACTTAGCACCCGGTGTAGGGTGGAACCTAAAAATGGCAGCAGCCAGGAATTCAGAAAATGAAAAATCCGAAACCAAATATTCTACGCCTAATAGAAGGTGGATTCAAGAACTAACAGCAACAAGTTCAGGAAACAATAAACACAATGCTAAGCACTTAGCCCCTCGTAGAAGATGGTATCAAGACGACGGCTTATTAAAGTCTGCGAGGGAAGTTACCGAAGACTCGCAATGTGGAATACCGATACGGAATCTTCTAAAACAGCTAACCTCGGCAAGAGTGATATTAATTATCGTATTCACACATATAATGTTCGTCTCCAAAGGAAGAGGCAGCAGATGGACGTTGGCGGGATGTTCCAAACCAATTGGTAACATAGTCAACGACACAATAACACAAAAGCTCTTTTACAGAAATAGCAAAGGAGCCAGTGTTGCAGCAACCGAACCACTTCAAGGATTTACAACCCTCTCGGTTAGACCTGCAACATCATCTGAAGGAAGTAGCATGGAGAGCCATCCGACGTCGCTACTACCTATCCAGAGGAATAATCAACAGCGTCTAAAAGACGTGACATGGAAAACCATCCGCCATCATTCCTATCTTCCCAGCGGGATCACAGGCAGCCTATTGGGAGGGGCTATTCTAATAGGAGCCTTCTACTACATTCGGAAAAGGATCAACCGAAGGAAGCATCAATCCAAACAACGCCAGTCAGCCGTAGAAGAATATCCTTTAAAAACCCTTAATGTGGAAGAAACAATATAGTTTTCCTTTTCTTTTTCTTCGGCCTAAAATTGGCAATATGTTTAAACTTGATTTAAACACACATAAATTTTATTTTCTAAAATTTACGAAATCCAGTTGCATGTTTTTAAATGCAATTCCCATTTATTAGCAAGAAAAATTTAATGTTGCAATCACCAATTACTAAATTTAATATGTTTAAATTAGATTAAAAACTATATATTTCAGTCCAAATTTACGAAACATTATTCATAATTTAAAAGCCAGTGTTATTACGCAATCAGACTAGTTAAAGACCAGGAAAATGCAATTCTGCACTCCATGCACAATACCGACCTACAGTAGTAAGTTCAACGGGCGACCTTCGCTCTAGCAGGAAATAAAAACTGCACAATTGCTTATCTGCTGTTTTGTAATTTAAACACTCTGTCCTAGTAAACTGTATATATGAACTTTGATATTGTTACTGCGTTAAGCATTTTTAGTTTTGTATAAATACTAGTCTATTTTCATAATAAAAATCAATCTGCATTTAATGTTTGATTCATTCACTACGTCGCCACCCCTATACCAAGCCATAATACTGTCGAGATGTGAGGCTGCATCTCAGGGGTTGGTGTTTCTACTGTCGTCCGTTCAAGTACCATTGACTACATTGGTTTAAAACGTAAACACAGTCTTGTTTACGTGCTTGACGGATAGAATCAGCGCAAAATAACGGAATCCTGAAGCAGCCTCTCAGGCAATTCTGTTCACTCGCGATGAAATTGATTAGAATATCAGAGCCAACATATCAAGTACCTCGGTAGTAACATAAAAGTTACAATTTTTTATCACACTCCAGCTTCAACTTCATTGAAATATCAAAACAGTAAGTTGTAGTTTATTTTCGGAGTTGCAGAGGAATTGCGCTTAGCTTTTTGTGAGACGAATATTTGGACTAACTTTTAGTTTTACTCTAATAGAGGCATTTTCATATTTGATGGAGAAAATAAAGCACTGTGAATGTCACAAAACCAACTTGTCAGTGTAAATTTTTCCAAAGACCTTGCAGGTTACAATCATTATTCTCATCTGCAAAGTTTATGAGAAGATTGACACTTGACAAGTTGGTTATATGGTATTCGACAGTGTTTTATTTTCTCCATCAAATATGAAAATGCATCTACCACTGTACCCTAGTGACCCCTTTGATAGACACCTCCCAATAGGTATCTCAACTCAAGTGCAGTTGACAGTTGAAATTAATATATTTAAATAAGCAAAAATCAACTTAATTTTCGAAAGTAAATAGGTAACCCAGAACGTGAAATAAGCGATTGGATCCAAGTGCAGTCACTGTATCAAAATCTTTCGTAGGCATACCATAATGTCTGATTTCTTAGAATGATACATCTTTTCAATGTATCCCTAAATGAATGTAGAAACGCTTGAACCTCATTTTCAAAAAACTGGTCTATATCACCTTTAGGAGATCGAACTGAGACAAACATTTTCCCCAATATGTACAAATTTGCTTTGACAGCTCCCATTTTTCTTTGCAGCTTCTTTTTCTTTTGCGGTGCTTTTATGAGACTAAAGCCGTTCTCTTTAACAGATCGTAAAAAAGCTTTGCCTTGTTAATCAAAACTTCTTTCATGTAGCTTTAATATTGTTGTCTTCCGCTTTTGTTGATAACAAGGTATGATTGCAGTGGCGGCTCGTGATGATAGTATTTGGGGGCTCCTAATTTTTAACAATAACTAAACAAAAAGTTATAATTAATGACTCACCGATATTCGGTCGATGTTTTAATCCAAATATAAAGATGTTTTTTTCATTTTAATTATCCAAAAGTAAACGTCATATGTACAATACACTGCAAAAAGTATTCAAACACAACACAAAATGTACACAAGAGTTAAATAACGATAATTGGTTAATAGTGTTTCTTCAATATGCTACTTTGGCATTTTGGCTTGTTGAATTTTGGTATAATTTAAATGGTGCTCGAACTCCATCAGCACCACCCTGATAACATTTGCTCCATCGTACATTTGAGCAATTAGTTTTGACGTCGACCTGGAACTAAGTGTTTCTAATTCATTTTCTATATATATTGGGTTAAACCACCAGCTAACTTATGGGTGACCATTAAGAAAGTCCAAAATCTCTCATATATATTTCCATTATGTAAATATCTAAGTATGACAACCATTTGGCAGTGGTTTGAAATATATGTTGTTTGATTATATTGACTTGCCAAAAATTCGCTCTCATCAATTTATTCTTTAATTTCCTGCAAGCATACTGCCCAGTATTTCATTTTGTATAGTTTTGGATGGTCCTTTAAAAACTGTTGCATTATTTAAATGCTCTCTTAAGATTGCATCCCATTCTGACGACAAGTCTATTAATACTCTCCTTCATCATGTCTTCTTATTCCTAATTCCAGCTTTCCACAATATCTTAAGCAATTAATTATTCTCTTTAATATGTACCTGTTTTAGTCATCTGTTCATTATGTTTGATTATATTTCGTTTATAAACTGAATTTAACTGAACTGACATATTTACAGAACCCAATAAAGCAAATTCTGTACAATTCATATGGCGTGCAGAAAGTTCGTATTTATTCACTCTCCGATGTAAATGGTGGGGATCTTTAAATCCTAATCTTGACCGCGTTTTGTGCATTTCTTCACAATAAAACAGAACATATAGAAAAAACAGAGCATTTACAGTATCACATCCACATATCCAATTGTTTCTCTTGTAAATGTTTATAGAAGATTGTTTTGTATAATTACGAGTCCCAGCTCTATCTTGTTGGTTGAGATTTAAAAGCGGTGTAGGTCGTCCAAGCTTTTTAATTTAACCGTTTCAGCTAACACTGGGTGTTTAAGATTAATGTTGATTATCTTATTAACGCTGTTCTCTGTCATACTTTAATAAAACCTGTGGGAAACCGAAATCACTGCACACAAACAATCGCGCTCTAACTGCAACCGGTATTATCGAATACGATGCAAAACCACAACAACTCACCTTGTGCATTAAAGTTTATTTTCAATGTCAAAGCTTGCAATATCTCCAAAGCGTTATACTATCACGCGGCACTCGCCGAACCTGCAGATCGAATTGCATTTTCGAGCGTGCGGTATTTGTAAATACACAAGAAGACCGGGAGTTCCCAACGCTGGGGGCTTTAAAATGGAAAGTCCATTGAAACAACTATACAGTCAATTCTGCAACGCCAGTGTTTTATCCGTAATCCCATATAAGTATCGCGCAAGATTTTGGATCACCGTCATCAGCTGCCAGCCGCTTGGTGCATTGATACGCGCAAGTGTGTTTGCGCATTAATCGCGTTATGCTGACATACTTTTTGGATACACGGTTTCCGGATTTCATTACTTAAACCTTGTACGTATTATAACGGTATGATAGATTATAAAATATATTTTTAATTATAGAATAGTTATATTTTTCTAATGACAGATAGGCTGTTGATAGCTGGAGGGCTATGGTCTCTGGCCCCCCTAAGGAGCAGCCGCCACTGACATGATTGGTTGTTATCTTATTACGTCTGCCATAGATTTTAAATCGACAGTAAAATCATGTTGTCCTTTCCGACATCCGTTCTGATGAAAAAATCTCACGTTCCATTTACCTTCACATTAATTTAGACGCTATTGAATGCCTCAATTTGGGCGTATGGAATCCGTACAACTTCCGTCCTCAAAATAAGTTTGGTGACCTTAATCATAAACGATGTAATAAACCATTCTGTTCGGGCCGTCAAACTTTATCATCGCCCAAATAGTACTTCACGCCTACTACTACTTGTTGCTGTGCTAATATAGACGTTTCTCACTTCCACTCCATAAATTCGTGATTTTTCGTGTAGAACAGCGCTTCTCAAAAGCAAATAGTAACAAAATATTATTTACTATCTTCATAGATTCCTAGAAACACTGATGTGTTTAGATTCTGAAAGTTCCACCAAGTAAATCTGAGTCACCGTTTGTACACATTTTAGGGTAAAGGAAAAGGAATAATTCAATATACGGTTATTCAATTTGGATGCTCACCATTGGGGTTTCGAAAACTTTCAGTAATGCAAGGTTGGTTAAATTGTGGCAAAGCTGTAGATTCTAATGCTAAATGATATTCAAAAACGAAATTAGACCTAGCCGTCTTAATTTTTGAGTTATGTATAAAATACAAAAATTACCGTTTTTACTTTTTTTCTACGCCCTACAAAAGATAGCGGCAGTCGAACAAAATTAAGTTTAATTGTGCATAAAGCTAGCTCACAATCTACTTTTTTTGGATGTAACTAAATTACTTTACGAAATCCGCATATTGAGCATCTTTGAATGGACCACGCTGTCCAGAGAGATTTTTCTTTCAAGCGATTTTATACAAACCTAAAAATTTTAATACAAAGTTGCATATCTTTTAATTGGAGTAACTAAAAGTAACTTTTTACTTTCAAAAGAAACACTTTGGCTTTTAAGGGCGGTGTATTCAAAATGAAATATTTTTGGATATCCATGTATAATTATATAAATGAAATTTGAATTAAAAGTACGAGTATATACAAGTAACAGATTTTGTTAGAACAATTTGTCGAAGCTAGTATGTTCCTGTATTTTCCGCATAACTTGAGCCAAGTTGGTAATATAGTGATGTAATTAAACCTTAACCCTATACGAATCTTCTTTCCGCTTCGCAGTTGATTTTAAGACCTTCAATTCAATTCAAGTTTTGTTCTGCTCTCGAATGCTGCATGGGTGATCTCATCTGCTTTTATCGCGTTTTAATGAGTTCCTGGTTCCAGTCAGGCGATTGTATGGTCCATAGGGAATTACCCTTTATAAGCGAAATTTAGTTACATCAGTTTGGAATCCTCTGTCCGTGTGACCTATAAGTGGGACAAGACGTGAGTTAAGTCACGCCTGAATGGTTTCATTACGCGCCAGCATCTTTGTGTTGGTGGTTGAGTCCACAACGCCGGCTTCGTTTATCCGAGCACCGCCTAAGTCGAAATTGTTGTAAACTAGTGAAACTGTATGTTAGCGTCGTCAAGCCCCTGTGTCAGTGACGTGAAATTTTTAGTCAATGGTTTCGTCTGTATCGTGGAGCTGGTACCTCCAATTACGTTAATAATGGATTATCAAGTGAGAAACCTCGTTTATGTGCTAAATCATCATCGTAGTGAAGTAGCGAATTTCCGTACCGCATCTACATGTCGTAAGGTGTTTTACTCTTTCCGTCCCGGGGATTTAATGTCGTCACACCTGCTTGAGTACCGCTCTTAAGCAGTTTCCCTGTCGCTCTTTTTGGGGCAGTTGTTTGAAAAAAACCATTACCTACAGTTCTGCCACACGTCTAACGCAGTTAACTAACCTCCTTCAGGTATCAATTTTATTATATTAACTTTATTGTGCATAACGTACAGTGAACGTAGCTTCCCGCCAAAAGTGTTCTTGCAAAATATTGCATTTATTGTTAGAACTGTTAGTTGATAATTTGCCAAATTTAATGAATTGCCGTAATATTTTTTTCTTACTGTTTAACATAACGTTTTGGCAGAGCTACATTATGTACTTGCTGTAGAGTATGCTTGCTATTGAGTCAGTATTTTGGATTATTTAATGTGTAATACGTTTGTAAGTCATGCCGTTTATTTACAGTCAAGTTTAGCTTTTTTAAACTAAGTTAAGACGTTACGTAATTTAACCTAACTCTCACTAACGCATGTCGGTGTTGTTATCTTTATTCTAAATCTTGTTCATTGTCATTTACATATTTTATTATTTTAACAGAGTTTATTGTTGAGTACTTATGCTTTTAATTTGTTGTTTACGATATTTGCTTGAGTTACGTGTGTACTCTTCTGTTGTAAAATGAGTTTAGTATCTACACCAATGAGTTGTTTTTGCAAGATAAGTCAGTGTTGTACGTGGATCGTCGACCAAACTCTGCCAAGCTAGAAGCAGCAAGGTGAAGGCCCTTATTTCCACATTCAGAGTGCGTTCACCTGTGTTGATCTTGTTGTCCCGATCTAGTCCGAATGTGGTGGCGCATCATTTATCGAAAATCTTTTACCTCGTTACCGGAGTGCAGCCTTAACTCAAAGATCGTAAAGAACCTGCTCTCTTGATTGGTTTCTTCTAGCCGGAAAACCTTTTGTTACCGCCATTGTAACAGAGTTGGGGTCGCGTATTCTAGGTATATTTATCGATTATGTCGTAAAGTCGTGTTTGTGCGGTAACAATTTTTCTATAAAAATATTCTTAATAAGTAAACGGCAATAGATACTCCAGCTGTATACAGAATAGTAACCTACAGTTTCAAGCCACTATACAATTTCAGATCACGTTTGGTTGGTTTATCGGGAATCATTTCTATATTTGGTGTTTATAGCACTACCTATTAGATATTACTTAGAATGCA
Organism: Agriotes lineatus; assembly: GCA_940337035.1. Taxonomy (NCBI): domain Eukaryota; kingdom Metazoa; phylum Arthropoda; class Insecta; order Coleoptera; family Elateridae; genus Agriotes; species Agriotes lineatus. The sequence continues at coordinate 19,545 of CALNHX010011767.1, forward strand.
GAGCAAATCCTGAATCTTTTGTACTTATTTTGGCAAGACTCTAAAAGATATTTCTTTAAACATTTGCACACTATTGCACTTTACGAAAAAAATCTTATTATTGTTGCTCGTGACTGAAAATATACCTTAAGTGCACGGTACAGCAGCAAGTCAACTTAGGTTATTACTTCGACACGAAGTGTACGAAGTATTGAAATTCCCTCATATCGAAAACCACTCTGAGCCAAATATCTCTAAAATTTGAGCCAACCGACTAATGAACCCACTATATCAAATCTCCGTCTCGGCGGTGCGGATCTTTTGGTGAAGATCCCAGCCCACTAGATCAATCCCCCGTATTGGGGGGTGCCTAAACGTGCTGTGCGGGGGATGTATGTTCGTATGTGTACACGATTCCGGTCGCCAGGAATCTTCCTGAAGTCTTGGATGGTTTTCATACGATAGGTCCTCCGAAAATGAAGGCAACATCAACTTTTGAGCTATGGTCGTCGGCAAAAAAATTTTTTTTTGCTTTTTTTTTGATAAATAACTGGTTCATAGCATTTCATTGTATTAGCGAAACGGAGTGATGCTGAGTATCGAAGTATTCTTGGAAAGCACGGAAGGGCACTTTTCTTGGGTGGGGGGTACCGTATATTTTATTTAAGGTTTAGCGTCAGCTACTATTGTTAGACCTTAATACTGTTGTCTGCGCATGACGTATTTAGCGGTGGTAAGATACATTTGTGAAGAGCCAGGCCAGGTTCGCTTAGAATTTTCTTCTAGTGCTGTGCGTGTCCTTTCCCCCTCTGGTGATCGACATATTGTTCGACTGCACTGAAGCTCATTTAAGATGAAAGTGCGTGAACTCTGCTGACGCTACCCCATCAGCAATTTACAACCGCCTGTACCGCTTAGCTCGCACCAGTAATAACAATGTGTAAAAATGACTTTACACAAGGTAGACCAGAGGGGGTATTTTGCTATGTATAGTTAATAGGAACAACATTTAACATTTCTTTTTGAAAATGTGACTTGCAAACAAAAAAGATGAATTACTTGATCAAAGAGCTGACAAAAAATAAAAGCATTTAAAAATCAGTAAAGTCGGTAGAAAATATTTGTAATTTGCTTCTGATTCTGAAACTAAATATATAATTCATTATTCATTAACAAGGATTCCGCCTCCGAACAGGCTGTGATACGGTGACAGTTTTGTTGGTACGCATGCGAAACAACAAGACGTGATAAAATAGCGTTATGTTTTTTTTTCAATGTGTGGTTATGATTTTTGAATGCTTCCACGGTTGCTAATTAAATGGTTGATTGTAATTTCATATAATTTTCGGCATTTTGATTAAATTTGCAATTATGTCATTAATGCAGTTGTAAAAAATGTCATAGTATTTTAATGTCACAGTTTGACTTCTATTAGAATTCATGCATGCAACTTAATAAAAACATAGAGGCCTACTGGAAGGAGAAACATGAATGCTGCTTAGAAAGAGTTCTATTTATTTACTCCGACTTCACAGTTTTATTATTTTAGTGCAAGTGAGTGTATCGAGTAGAGGGATGAAACTGTTTTCTTTGCCCGCAATGCGATTTACTACTACGGTTTCGGTTATCAAAAAAGTCGGCGAAGCCTAGTAATTAAAAAGTTGGTGTTTATTTTAACAAAAAAAACCGCTGTTTGAGTAATTAACATTTCTAATAGGACGTTTACAGCTGTAATTTTTCTATTTGCTCTCTTCGCACTCATATATAATTAAACAAGCACAAGGAAATTCTCAATTTACTATATAAACAATTTAAATTAGTTTCTTGTTTGTAAAATATGTATCAAGTATCTCAAATTAGGTTTTCATTGTGTTGAATTGTGTTGTTTCCGTAAAGCTTGTTTTGTTTCCCGGTACTAAATTTGAATTATTGATCACTACCGCTGTACAAAGTTATAGCAAACATATACTAGAATTAACGAATTTATTGTGGAATTAACAACGAACGACCTATATTTGCTGCGTAACAAAATAAAAGATAACGTTTTAACATTTAATGGTGTACACGGCTGCATGTTTTGTAATTAAGCTGATCGGTTTGTCCATGATATCACACTTAGTGAAAAGTTTTATAGTTTAATTAAGCCCGTATTTTTCAAAGGAGGACTGTAATAGAGTCTAAAGTTATCAAAACATTTGTAATTAAAATATTTATCTTGTAATTATTATTATCTGAAGTATGAGCAAAAAATTACTTAATCGCAGAAAGATATGGATTTTAAAATTGCGTCTGTTATAATATATTTATTACAGTTTCTGCTGTGAATATTTTTTGTAACTCTTTATAGTTATTAAACTCGTACGATATTAATTAAATATTTGTTTTACAAAATTTGATATTTTATTTTAAAATATTATTTCAAAAGTTTAAATCCTTTATGACGGAGTCGTATGTTAGAATTATATTACGACAGCAAAGTATTATACTGTGGCTGTCTTCTTGAGCATTTAAACCATAATAATGTTTTTAACTTGATAGTTTTGTGTAGCGAATATTGGTTTTACTCAAATGGCTGTGTAAGTTTTCAAGTAATACTGATGTGGAGCACTGGCACTCCCACACATTTCTTCAGTTAAGATGAAACATGAATTCGCGCCTGCTGGTTATGTGACCCGTGCTACACTCTTCTCTGAGCAAATTTTGAATCGGGCGCTATTACTTTGACAGTCGGTTTGTTCTAAAATAAAGGCTTTGACGTTTTGGGTGAGGTGATTACTCAGTTCTTGAACCTGTGTGAACAGCATGGATGGTCCTTGGAATATTTTAAGACCGCAAACTAAAATTACACAGTGCGAAGGCACTCTTTTTGCAACTCCGAGTAAATCCATTTGATATGGTGGCACCGCTACGTCTTGAAACCGGGGCGTCTAATTTTTTCTCTTTTTTACCAGAAAGTCACTTACACGACTTTTTGTTTTCTAGAGTATGCAGCTTTCGTTTTCGTTGAGAATTTTCCAAGAGGATCTTCTCTACATCCGCTTTCCAAAACTTTGTTGATCGTCTCGTTGGAATTTACTACTCAAAAGACTTTTTTTCTACTTCAGTCCCCCAAGGCTCCGTTAGAACCTCATTCTCAATCTCATCGTAAGCGACCATATTCCAGACCGCCATTTCTATGAAGTAATTTAAACTCACACCGCCACAGAAAGAATTAATCACCACTTTCATGGTTCTACCAAAATTAACAAGTGTATCTTCAGTAGACTAATACAAGACCCCGTGTCGCTTGATTACTATGGGGTACCTAACGCATTTTTTTGAGGATATAACGTTGCATCAAATCTTTGGCCACCGAAATTGCGCTGTCTTACTCATTTACACTCCTGAAAAGCTTAATATTTTTAAGGTCTACTCATCTACAGCTACAAAAAGATCGTAGTAGAATTGTTGCAAACATATTATTTTATTTATTTACAAATATAGAACAAACTGATATGTCATTAACTTCAAATTTGAAGAACTTCCATTTTAAATTTATGCAGGTATTAAACGTTAAAAATTGGGTTGACATACTTTTGTTATTTTGTGTTCTAGTACCATCGGGTGCATAGAAAAGTGAACGACTGTATACATTTTATTGAACATTTTTTGAGATTTCTGCGGAATCGGAAGGTGGACCACTTTTTAATTGATTGTAAATTTGACAAGAAGGTATGGTATCTATCTAATACTGCAGTAACCATAACTAAAAGTTTAATGCACAACAGAAAATGGTAGGTCATTCACTTTTCAATGCTCCCAATTGTTATGATTCCATAGGTTCATCTGATCAATTTACCTTTTGCCTGTGCTTAAATTGCCCGTCATAACACGACAGGTGAATATACCATCTTCAACTGTTTCAACCTCAATTTTTCTTCTTCTCAGATCTGTTACCCTTCTTCTTCTACTACTTTAAGTCTCTTTTCTAAGCTGGGCGATGCACCTGATTTTCGACCTTCTCCAGTCTCCCTTGTGCATCACTCATCCTAGATAAATTTTTCAGTCTGTCTTTATGAATTATTGCGATCACCTCCTGTATTAAAGTGTGTAAATAGTCGTTTTACAATTTGATGGCATTAAATCGCTTAGTTGAACACATAAATACCAAAAGAAGTTACAGCCAGCACTCTGCAGCAATAAAATTTGTGTCATTAACGTTAGTTGCTGTTGAACGGTATTACAGCATCGTGTAGTGGTAAAGTGTGTGCCATTATCGTTAGATATCTCTGAAGGAATTAAGACCGATCGGGGACGGGGTAAACCCGATCGTTGACGATACAGCGTGATGGACGCAGCTCTACTGGCTTTTAGATATGATAACAGAGGTATAGTATTTTCGTTTAACTAGAATTGTAGGCAACTCATATTTTACAGGGGTGAGTACGTTATCTTATCTGTTTTCTCTCTCTATTTATATTATAGGCGGATACTACTTGAAATTATGAGTAATCGAAAATCATTAAACAGCATGGTTAATATTTCCATGACGTGTTAGGCTTCCTTCGGGTACTTCTACATTCCATAACAATTATGATGGTAACAAAATGGTAGTAGAAAGTGTCCCAGAAATTATATGTTTGTTCAAACTATGCTTGACCATGATTATTTTAGGAAATTTAGGGAATGATATGTAATGTATAGTTTACGATTTCTACAGTATGATCGAAAACTCTAGAGGGCTGTAGATTTTTTAAAGATAAAATTTATGTTGGCAGTGGTGAGTATAGGTACTTAATAATATACAGCTTTGACAGCATCACTTAACTTTGACAGAATGTTTAATACTGAACACAACCTGGTGCTGTGTATGGAAAATGTAGGAAATCACTTTGAACAACTGCAATTGTTTTTGTTATTAACATTTTTATGTATTCAAGAAAAATGTTTGTATTTGTTAAAATGATATTACCTACTGACATAACCTTAAACTGACAGATATAAAATGCCAATGTGACTTTTACTACCACGACCGGCAACATAAATTACACATTTCTTCAGCCCTCTAGAAGATAAAAGTTTTCGATCGTACGGTAATATTACGCCTACTCGTTTTAGTAATTTTAATTCATGTTATTATGTCGAACTGCAATCGCTTATGTGTATTTGTAATAAAATAGCAGCTTTATACAAACATGAGCTCGCGCAGTAAAACAACCATTCCGGTAGATCGCTGAATTAGCGCAGAATTGAACTTTAAATGTATGTATAACTACAGAGTGTATGTCGTTTAATTTTTAATACAGTTTTCACATCAAGCTGTGTTCATTTCTATGTGTGAGATAGCGTAGGCTACAATAGCTAGTACAAGGGGGATAGACCTGCTATTCTTGCTTATACAAATTCCTCCGCCCGTTTATCCCCTCAAAAAGTTCCAACCCTTTGGAAATTAGCAAACATATTAACCTGGTCATTTCAATAAACAATCTCAACTATTTTCTAAAAATACAACAATTGGAGGTAGATCTAGAAAAGATATCCAAAAAGAAATTGAGAAGAAAACAAATCTCTACAAATAATATTTGTTGCCAATGTAATTTTAATGTGCATCTCCATTCTTGTGAATTCTTGTGATCTACCCTGTTTATTATGGTTTCTTGATAAGTTTCTCGTGTGACACTCTGGGGTCGTATGTTCTAAGAGTTTCTTAAGTTTACAATGTGGATTTTTGAAATGCACTGTAACATAAAAAGAAGGTCTGTAGGGTTTTTTATCAGATCCGTAGTGTCCAAAATATAGTGTGTTGAAGTCTCTAAGTCAATAACAATAGAACACTTGGATTTATTTGAATAATTTTCAGTATTATACTTCAGACTGGTGTGAGTAATTCGTATGAAACAGGATGTCACGACACAGATTAGTAATTCTTTCGAGCAAAGCTGACAACAATGAATAACCTAACAATAAATGTTTCTTGCTAGAATAGCTATTTATGCAACAAGTGCTAAAAGTTGATGTTTATGCATGAGACATGAAAATTATGAAACGAAGCCGAAGGCTGAGATTCATAACATGTCGAGTGCAATAACACTTTTAGCACGAGTTTGTATACAATATTTTTTCTACGACTTTAAATTTCCTGTTATTAATCCATAAATGTCGATTTAACAAAGGTTTGCATTTATGACAGTTATAATTTATGTTATAATAAAGAGATGGCCTTGACGCGCAGGTGAATGTTTGTGAAGCCAGTACTGTTAAGGTCAGTTGTCAAAGGTAAATATAATAGTACACATCTGTCTTTATTTATTACATAACGCTTTAACTATTTAAAAAACACTTTACCTCTAATGCAAGAAGTAACTAGAATAACTTTACAACCTCACTTTCAGTTGGAAATTGTAGTTTTATAATCTCACTTCACTTTTAGCACATGGGCTAAAAGTAAACACCTGATCTCATTTTAAACACGCTAAATTATAAAACGTCCTTTTTAGTGAAAAAAGCTAGGGCTAAAAGGCGTACTTTTAATGGTGGTCGTAGAAAAAAGATAATTTAAAATAATTTTTAAATGGTTTAAATGCATTCAAGTTTTTTTGCATGAAATAGTTATTGCTTTTTTCTGTAACAAAGGCTGTAGTTTGCTATTATTTAGTTTAGAATTAGATTGGTATTATTTTGAGTTCTTTAATAAGTAATAAGTTTATCCTTTTACAACTCGAAAAACGATATCTTCCCAAAAACCTTAAGAGTACTTCCCAAATATATTAGGCTTTATTTATTTAATATAAACGGAAACTAGATCTATATTTCATCCCGCTCGCAAACTTTTTCCACTTTTCATCCGTCAAAATCGGATTGGTTCCTAACAAGCATTCCTCCCGCCTGAAATATTCAGGTTATTTACCTAGCGCTTCGTTTGATATCCATTACCGAATTATTGAGGTACAAGCAGGTTTCGATAGGCTCCTAAGCGCAGAAATTCGTTCAATCAAACTTGCCTAAGGATACGACATTATTGACGTATTTCTGTGCCCATATTTGCAAAATAAATTCCCGAGCGGTCGTCGTTGCTAAAATTGCGAAAAGTTAGCCTACCATGTATTTGCAATGTGCTGCCTATATGCATATTTGTCTGCCTCACTAAGTAAACTCGTGTTTCATATTCACGCATCAGTGTGGTCCTTTGAAGTCTCGAACCTATTGCGAAGGAACTGCTGAGGCCCTACAGACATTGAATTAATCGCTCTGCCCAATTTTCGTTGGACGTGCTGCGTATCTTCTCTTCGTCTAGTATCTCCTTAAGCCTTTTGGAGGAGAAGCGAACTTTAGCAGTTAAAGGAATTAACTTGGTAATACTTCATTCTAAGGCTCGAAAGAAAATAAGTTGAAATGATAATTACAACAGATCAAAATTAAAGGAAACTAGTTAGTGCAAGTATCAAATGCGAAATAAAACACAAAAAATATTTATAAATAGAAAACAAATTCTTTATAACAAGCTACAAAGGTGAATTTTATACAAAACTAGGCTGTGTTGTACAATGTACTTACAACTTGGAAAAAAGACGCCCCATTGGATTTTATCAAAGATAGACAGAGAAAGTAGCTAATTAACTTTAATTAAAAAACGACTTCCGGGATTGGACCGTGTCATTATTGAGGTCGAAGAACTCAAAGTTTTGCCCACTTTCGTAAGGGGCTTCCAGCGCCAACTGGGCCTCGGTACCAAGGCTACGTCAGGCAAAACTCCTCATCGGGGAAATGTCGCCTACCAACACCTTTACTCTCCTGTCAATGAGCAGGAAAAACATTAGGATCGTGACTGGTTTACTAACAGGACGCGGTCACCTACAGAAGCACTTATTCACAATTGGAATCGTAAATGATGCCACCTGCAGAAAGTGCCAGTTGGAGGAAGAAACCTCAATTCATGTTTTATGTCAATGTGTGGCTCTCCTAACACTGCGACATAAACATTTTGGAGCCGGCCTGGTAGAACCCCAGGCAATAAGGGACGTTCCTATGGGTAGGATTCTTTCCTTCGCGTTGGAAACCGGCCTCTTCGAACAAGACCCATAACAAATTAGGTGGGAGCACAATGGACCAATAGGTCTCAGTGCAGCTTACAGCAAGCCCCATCAGAAGAAGAAGAAGAAGAAGAAGGGGTTTCATCAGGAGAAAAATGCAAAAGAGCACGGTAACTCAACGTGTGAACCACTTCAGAGGCGAAGCTCGACTAACAATCGGAAGGAGAAATGCGAGAATTTATAGGGAAGCGCCGTCGCGGTTCAGCAAATGCCGTCGCGGTTCAGTGGCGGTGAACGGGGCTTAGGAATTAACACTTTCCACATAGAAGGAAGGGGAACGCCTTCGTCCCGATTGAGATTGTTAGGGTGTTTGTAAATCTCAATGGCTTCGCGAATCTTTCTGCTAAAGAAGAATGGGGATTTGCAGATGATGGAAGTTTTATCAAAAAAGGATCTTATGGCCAGTATCACGCTGGCGTTCGGCGATGGCTGATGCTGAAACAAGACCTGACTTGAGGCAGCGCTGGTGCCCAGAAATGCGAGGTTTCTCTGAACGTCCTTTTTCACCAATGTATACAGCATTACAAGAGCAAGGGACTCTTATAAACATTGTTAGAGGACATAGTGTCAAACCCCCGACCAAAATTTCACAGGTTCTTCCTTCACTTAAAGATAAATTAAACACTATGTCCTCTAACGGTGTTTATAGAATCCCTTACTCTTGTAACGCTGTATAAATTGGTGAAACAAGCCGTTCAGTGAAACTCGCATCTCTGAGCACCAGCGCTGTCTCAAGTCAGGTCTCGTTTAATCATCAGCCATCGCCAAACACTAGCGTGATACTGGCCATAAGATTCTTTTTGATGAAACTTCCATCATCTGCAAATCCCCAATCTTCTTTAACAGAAAGATTGAAGGCGCATTTGATAAATCAAGGACGGCTACAATATGTCAAGCCTTACAGGCCAGGAAAACCCTTCCCGTTCTGGTCAGTTGGGTGAGAATGGCACTGAAGCAAGGCACCGTGACGGCAAACCTAGGGGATTGTTCAGTGAGGGCCAGGGTGACGGGAGGTTGCCCGCAAGCCAGTTGCCTTTCACTTCATCTGTTGTGTCTTATAGTGGACGGTCTACTGCGATGCCTAACGGAAGGGGGCTTCTATATACAAGCATACGCAGATGATGGACTGGTACTTGTTACTGGCAGGTTCTTAAACATCGTCTCCGATAGAATGCAGGTAGCCTGCAGGATCATTGAAAGATGGTGTGAAGAGAAATGTCTGTCGGTAAACCCACTAAAGACTGAGATCATTCTCTTCACAAAAAGACGAAAACTTCAGGGTCTGAGGATACCCATTATGTACGGAAGACCACTTGCATTAGTGCAAGAAGTCAAGTACCTGGGAGTAATCCTCGACAGCAAACGAAGTTGGAGGTCGCATGTCGACAGGACGGTGAAGAAGTCGACAGCGACCTTATAGCAGTTGCGCATAGCAATATGCAGGAACTGGGGGATAAACCCCAAGATTCTGCACAGGCTCTACACATTGGTAGTAAAGCCAAGAGTTCAGTATGGCTCAGTGGTCTGGTGGCCTAGTGTAGAGCGCCCCAGTATTTCCGTAATATTGGCAAAGATCCAACGACTAGCCTGTTTCGGAATTACGGGAGCAATGAGGACAACCCCAATAGCCGCATTTGAGGTAATATTGGGACTCCCGGGCCTCGACACTTGGATAAAGAGAGAGGCCATGGCTACCCACCTCAGAATGCGGGATACGGGGCTTTGAAATGACCAGGGAGTTCGCGCGGGCTATGCTAGGATCGCCAACATGGCTGCTAGAGAAATACCTCTATCAGCCTACTGGGTAACCGGCTAAGGTTAGATAAAGAATTCTCTCTCACTATCGCAACAAAGGAACAGTGGGAGCAAAAAAGGGTTAAGCTCCAGTCGAATGCATTGATATGATGCACGGATGGTTCTCGAGTGGCGGAAAGGCAATCTTCTGGAGCAAAAATTTATATGGAAGGCCGAGGGGTACAAGAAAGCTATGCTTTAGGAAGATTCACCACGGTATTCCAAGCAGAAGTTTATGCCATCCTATCGGTGGCAACAAGGAACGAGGTCAGGATATCTCCAGAACAAAAAATTTATATTTGCTCTGATAGTCAAGCCGCACTAAAAGAAATCTTCTCGGCCAGAAACAGATGAGCTCTTGTTC
>CALNHX010011768.1:0-29745 GCA_940337035.1 Agriotes lineatus
ATAGAGGTATTCAATCCGGTCTAGGACATTTGGGCGCTGCCGTTTTGGCGCGGCCGTCTGGGCGCGGCCGTTTGGACGCGAGGACACTTGGGCGCGAGACACTTGAGCGCGAGACACTTGGGCGCGAGAAAGGGTCAACGTTGGGATTTAGGAACACATTAAGTGTGAATCATTTAAATTTGGCATAAATGAACAAACATTTATTAAATCATTATTTATCCTGAGAAGTTAATGTAATTAATCAAACAATATTAAAAGAATAATCCAATTATTTATTGAAACCTCTATGAGATTAATTTTAAATAAGGCGGTAGTACCTATATTAGATAAATTTTGAAATAAATCCGAATCGAAATAAAGAAGGTAGTATATTTAGATAAGTTTTGAAATAATTCTGAATACATAAAAAGGCAGTATGTTAGATATGCAATAATAATTCTGAATTGAAATAAAGATGGAAATAGATTATATGTATATACTTAAGTGTTGAAAATAATTTTAAATAGAAATACATTTATTGTACTGGTAAATGAATAATACTATGCTATATTTAATCGATTGATGCTTCAAATGTTTAATATGTTTCTAATATGTGTTCTGTTTGGACCGAAACTAGTCGACATCGAGTTTTGTTTATAATGATAATACTTAACAATAAACTGTTAAATTTTAAAGTAATCAATTATTATTTTTGTTATGTTATGAACCGACTAACTGAAGATAAGAGCAGAAATAAGAATGATAGTAAATAATAATATAAAAAGATTAATTTTAATAATCAAAATTTCTTCTTGCCATTTTTACCATTATAATACATATTATTCCAATTCTTTTAAAATATAAACAAGAAGCATCTACGCATTCATTTCATAATTGTACGAAATGCCTCATAAAAATTTTACAATGTTCCTATTGTTTGCGCCGTCTACATGATTATATTGATTATTATAATCTTCAACCAAATTTTTTATTCTTCTATCAGCCTGGATAAATTTTTGTTTTTTTTTGAGTTGGTTCATTTCCCTCAAGTAACTGTTCATAAGCAACATATCTTCCTCGTTGAACAGTTTTCAGGCTGTCGATGAATCTCCAAATCGTTGGATGGTTCATTGATAGCTCTGTTTATACCCAAACTCTATTCATGTATTCTTTGTTACTTATTATTTTAATGTAATAACCTCCGCAAAAGATTTGTTAGTATTTACCGGAACGTTAAAATTTGTAACTTGTTTTCGTCGAACCTACTTGTATTAATAAAATTCTAATTTTCGACAATTAATATTTCTATACAAAATTTTTGCCACCCGCCACCTCCTTGGATGTGCTTTAGGTAATTTTCGTTATTTAAAATAAGACCTATTAAGAGTAAAGCTAGCTAATACTAATACACTTTAATTAATTTCTTCGCGCCCAAATGTCTCGCACCAAGTGGCCCTGCGCCCAAGTGTCTTCGCCCCCAAACGGCTGCGCCCGAACGGCCGCGCCCAAATGTCCGGCTCCGATTCAATCATATGCTATTTTACGCTTTCGAACATATTGGATATTTAAGGTTGTATTTTTTGCGTTTATATGGCTTTCTTTCTGGTTTCTGTGTTTTGAAGGTGGACATATCGTTTTAGCTTTCTCTAAGAAATTGTCAGAACCGCAAGCTACACCTTTATACAGTGAATTTGTTTTAACGCGCAATGTAGTCTTGCCGTTTCCATAAGGATTGGATTGTTATTTACTGTTTTTTATAGATGCACCATACAATGCGCTTATCTACAACTGTCAAATAATACCTAAGGACATTATACAGGGTGTTAATTAAGTACGTAGACAAACTTTAAGAGGCGATTCCTTGATCAATTCTAAGATAAAAAGTTCATACAAACATGGGGCCTAAACGGCTTCCTTTTCAAGATACAGGGTGTTGAAATTTAAACAAAAATTACTTTTTTTTCAAAAATCTGGAAAACGCCTAGAGGTATTGTAATGAAACTTGGTGTATATTAGTATTTCATAAAGTGGCATTGTTTGGTCAAAATAAATGTAATTTATTTCCACCAGTGGCGTGCATCGGGGCCACCGCAGCTACCTTATTTCAAAAAAATCTGGTACGCCACTGTTTTTTAGTCAATACGACAAGTTTTTTAGCTTTATCCATTGAAACTATACAAAAGATGTATCTTTTATTTTTTTGATAGAATAAACATTTTGCGAGAAAAATGGAAAAATCTGTAACAGCAATTTCGTACATTGGACGTTAATGGGACCTAAACGGCTAAGTTTTCAAAATACAGTTTAAGGAAGCTTTTAAAAAATGTTATTTAATAAAACACAATCTTACAATAGCTACAAAACTTTTTTCTACAAAACAGTGGCGTATCAGATTTTTCTAAAATAATGTAACTGAGATCGCCCCGATGCACGCCACTGGTGGAAATAAATTAAATTTATTTTGACTGAACAATGCCACTTTCTGAAATACTAACCTACACCAAGTTTCATTAGAATACCTCTATCCGTTTTTCAAATTTTTGAAAAAAACTGTTTTTGTTTAAACTTCAACACCCTGTATCTCGAAAACGAAGCCGTTTAGGTCCCATGTTTGTAGGAACTTTTTATCTTAGAATTGGTCAAGGAATCACCCCTTAAAGTTTGTCTACGTACTTAATTAACACCCTGTATATCTAATAAAAGCAATGTTTGTACATGTAAAATTCAATTGCAACTAACAAAAGCTACAAAAACAAATGTTTTTAACGTCTTTGATAAAGAACGCGCACTGCTAGAAGAACAAGCTGCACTAGACTGAGTTAAGGCTGCGGAATGTATAAAATTCTGTGAAAAATAGCTTAATGTTTCTAATAATGTTAAACAGTAAAATGAAAGACTCAACGATATACTGCAACGGTATGTCTAATTAGTGTTGTAATATGTTATTAGTTTAATTTTTAAATAAGGGTATCACGCAAATATTTTTCGTATTCGTGTTATCAAATCTTAGGTTGATTAAAGTTACTTGTAAATTGATAGATAAAAATAAATAGTTGTATGCCCTTTATAATATTTTATTTATCTGCAATTAATCCAATACGGTAGCTCAAACCGATAAAGCACAGACTCATCTCGGTTGGGTCCACCCTGAATGCATAATTTATTAAAATTATGAAATATGGATCTGTCTCCGCATACGTTTAACTGCGCACAATCGAAAACTGAAATTGGATCAAATATAAGCCAAGATGGACTCCGTTTGCATGATTTCGTCAAACTGAATAAACAAAACAAGTGAAATCGATCACAGTTCTATTTAAATTAGTTGGCTTTCCCGGCATTAATCCTCATTGGTTTTTAGTGGATTTTGATAAAAATAATACCACATGGACACAAAAATTTGCTCAACACACTGATAAAGTTTCAGACGTGTATTTTTATTTTTAATACAAAAATTTTAATTTTAATACAGAGCACAATTTCACACGTGAAGCCATTAATTTATTCATTTGTCTTCTTTTTTTGTTATAAACAAAAGCTAGTTAGTTTGAAATTAATTACGGATGTTAACATGGTTCAAAATACTGACTTTTAACTATAAATTCTACTTAAAACTAGGATTTTGTACACTAATATTGCATCTGAAATAATTGTTTACATTTATACTAATTTTGTGTGTCTATTTGTCACTGCACGTCTTTTTAATTTGCTTTTAAATATTCACATGTCACTGCACCGATTAGAGCATTTAATTCGCGCATTTCCTGCACTGGCTTCCTTTGAATTCACTGTTTTATTTTCCACACATTTTTAAGTTCCTATGGTGTCTCCTTTTCTGCAATTCTATAACCCTTGCCTTTTAATTCCTACGGTTTCCTTCAAATGCTTTAATGCCTTCATTCTTATCTGCTCCTTGCATGTTCATAAGCTTATCTATCTTTCAATTACTTTTCTTATAAAACCCTGACTGGATTTCACTATTAAACTGTACCTGAATTCTACGCTTCATTCCCTTTACGTTTGCGATCCCTCTTGTAATTATTAAATTTCATTCGGCTTTTCATTTACTTTAGCACAAACCTAATCAATTAACTGAACTTACATTCAACTTAGATCCCTGTGTGAATTGAGCTTTGCTTATTGCGTTAATTAATTAATTATTCTGAAATTACTGGCATCTCATTACAAATGTATTCATTCTGGCAAATTCAAGTTTTAGTTTTGCAGTTATATAAAATATCTCACTCTGAGCTTTCATGAAATGTCCATTAATTTGGCAATGCTAACAGAGTTGATTGGTAGGGCTTACAACCATAGCAATACATTCACTCGCAAAAAATCAACAGGTTTTGAACCTGCGTTCTCAGGCGGAATTCGACTGGTCACCTAAGAACGGTGACGTCATAAGAAAGCATTACTGATCGTTGTCAAACTGCTCCCGACCGGTGACGATGAAAACGTGACAGACGCAGAGATGCAGACAGGCAAGCGCAACACACGCTTATATAGAGTGTGTCTGTCGACATATAGAAAATATAGTTGTAAAACATCATTTTTTCAGAATCGTCAGCTCTTAATAAACCTTGTACTAATTAAATTTTTCTACAGAGTCATTTTAAAAAATTTTAAATCCTATAAAATAAAATCGTTGATCTCTTTGTATGTTTGTATCTTTGTTCGCTATATTCTCCGAAGATACTGGACCGATTAAGTTGTACGATGGCTTAAAGGTTTGCTAATTTTTAGACTTAGATCGTAGGCGGGCTTTTATTTTCAAAATAGTACGAAAAAGTTTTATTTCAATTAAATTCTGTAAGTAGCGGAGAGAAGCGCCTGTTGCCGTGGGCTGCTGTGAGGCAGTTGGTGTGGCCGTGGGCAGTTAGCTCGGGTGACTCACTACGTTCATATACCATTATAGCAGCATCGTATTCAACCAAGCTACGTTGGTCTAGCGTTATAATGCTCGCCTGCCACGCGGGCGGACCGGGTTGCATATTTTGAAACACAGGACTCTAGGAGCATGGGACCATATACTGCAGCCTGATTGGTGAGCTGAAACATAAGCGGGAAGTGCTACCTTGGCGCCGTTTTACGATTTGAAAATTGCGATAATTGTCGCACTGTCACTAAAATTATCGAATGAGGAAAATAAAAAAAATGCTGTTTATAATTTTTTATCGGACAAATATGCAGGTCTGGGGTATAACGTAGAAGTTAGTTTGTTTGTATCAAAGCAATATGTAGGTATACACAAAACATTATTTTAAAATTTTTTCTTTGGACACCTTGGTTGTTGGAAATGTTAATCAACATAAACCAGATTTTTTCGACGCTTCTCTGATATACATATACAGTGAGAGTGTAAAGTCTGGAATAAAATTCATAAAATTTATGTCGTTGATTTTTAGCAAAAATCCTCGGATACGTCAACTATTATTTTTAAATAGGCATCTTTTGACCAATATTGCACTTACTGACTTACCAGTTGCGCCCAGGAACGGCACAATAGGGGGAAACTTGAAAATTCTAAATAGCAACCTACTCTTTGCGATACATCAAACAAAAGGTCTCTAATAGAGCACTCTTTTGATGTATCACAAAGACTAGGTTGTCATTTAGAATTTTCAAGTAGCTCCCTATTGCGCCGCCATTGGACGCAACAGGAAAAAGGCAATATGCGTCAAAAGAAGACTATTTAAGAACAAAAGTCGACGTGTACGAGGATTTTTGCTAAAAATCAACTACATAAATTTTATTAACTTTATTGCAGACTTAACACTCTCTCTGTATATGTGGCCTCTTACTTTATGTATAGGTACTCGTGTATCACTGTTATGAATAACTAGGTAGGTACAATTGCATTGAAAGAATGAAAGCGTTTTCAAATGAAAACTGCAAAACACGAGAAGCAAACCATAAACATCCACCACAGCTGATATGGTTTGAGCGCCGGCATGTGGGCATGTGTCATGTCCTTCTAACGTTTCGGTCGCTCGCAGGCAACCAATCAGGCTGCAGTATATGCTCCTATGCTCCTAGCGTCCTGTGTTTCAAAATATGCGACCGGGTTCGATTCCCGGCCCATGCAACCTTTTTTAAATTTATATTAATGGATCTCTCTTAAATTACCGAGCCGAAGCGTAGCTCGAGTGATTCACTAGTAGAAAATATTTTGTGCTGACGTATTCCCAATTCGGACAACGCTTTACATATTGAATTTCGTATGCGCTCAAATACGTCAATAACATATCTTTGCCTTTTACTGCATGTTAAAATCTCGCCCTTCGTACGTTATTATTAAAACAGATCGACATTTCTCCGTAAACTACACAAGAGTGCTGTCTATGTCTTCTTCCTCATACTTTACACAAGTTTTTCTAGAATTATCATTGCATCTGATGTACACCCTCATACATAACATTTGTTTGAAATTCACATAATAGCCGAGACATCTGCTCTGGCACATAAAATCGAACAGACTGTATATGTTTCGCCCACAAACGTGACTGAAGCTCATATTATGGGAGTAAGAGCGTGAAAGCTTTCTTTATTATGTTTTTATTGGTTTTGTTTATATTCTGACGCCAGTAACATAAATAGTATTTCTAGAATTTCTCAATCGTATCTCGTGTCTTCCTATCTACTTCCTAAATATGTTTGAAAGTTCGACTTTCTTGATACTGCTCAATTTAAGATCCTCCTTAAGGGTTGAAAAATCCTGCCGATGGGTTTACAATAAAAACACACGCCGTTTTCCTTACTCATCTCGTTTGGCAGCAGCAGAGTCAACGCCGTGTTTAAAGCGGCGTTGCAGTAAATTTACCATCAAATTTTGTTAACGGCAAACGCGGTGCAAGCGCTGCTATGACGTCATTAATTCGTAAATGGCAGAAGCAGATCAGGGAGTTTTCAGTGGCTCCATAAATCACTCCTACTGCTTCTTGCATTCAAGCCCTAACGTGAGACTAACTAATGGTTCCTTAATGCCGTGTTTATTTCAACTTCCCCCAAGAATTCTTTTTATTGCTGCCTTTCGACGCTATTACAATTCCCTCAACATTCGATATTTGTCAATTTAATTTCGGGTTTATTTGCTTTGCCCAATTTCAATGTCTAAGGGCGTTCCGGGGCGAATATTTTATTAAACAGAGAAAACCACAAAAGGCGAAAGAAAGGCAATTTAAAGAGAACGGGAATGATTTATATTCTTTTATTACTACCTCGAGGAGGAGCTTCTGCACACAATTTAGCTGAAACCCTGCTTATAACCCCTTCACAGGTACCCCCCGCTTATTTAAACTTTAGCAGCTGGAACGAAATACAACACTGGGAAATACAAACCGAAGAAATTATGACCCGGATTTTAATTGCTTACAAATGATTTAACCCGCGAGTTAGCAATTCCTGGAGAAATTAAAAACTTCAAAGATTTTGCACTTGAAATCAACATTTGAAATTTTATTAGTGTAGATGCGTTACTTTCAGTTATTATCAAATAAACTATAATTAGTTAGATATTTTGCATTTTGATGAACTAGACACCTTTACGTCTAGTTTTAGTAGGAATATTAATAGTAATTTATAGTGTCTTCAGATGTTTACTTATTTTTTACAATAATTTATAATTATTGTTAAATCTTTTTTATTTAAATAATGTTGTGGTCTAGTGTCCAAGTTTTCGTATGAGGTATTCAGAGATAATATCACAAGACTTCTTTAGTATATTCATAAATACCTTTGCCACTTCAGAACAAAATCAGTGTTGCTCCCAAACACATCTCGAACGGAACGCGTGCAGTTTTTTCTAAAAGACTAGCCTTGATGCCCAAGCTCAACTATCTTTGGAAATTGGTTTTTACCCTTTCACCTAAATTTGGGAAAGTTGTTTTTAGGGATTGTATCCTGGAATTGATAAAAAATGTCTTGTCTTTTGCATTACATCTTTTTTGCGGATTTTGATAATTATTACGTATGCTGGGTTGCCTGCGTTTCTACTTCAATTTAAAAAATTTTTAGTATCATTACTTTTGGCAACTTTTAACTTACAATTGGCATTCTTCTTATAGCAAATTTCCAGATTGTGATTGTAAACAAAGCTCTTTCCTGTTTCTATTTCTAAAATCGTTTGTAGTATATATATATACATATATTGAGATGCAGCACAAATAAATAAAGCAAGTCAGATAGCACAGAGTTGGGGTAGTTCATGCAACTGCAAGATTTAACTTAAATTTCAATCCGTAATTACATTTGCAAAGGGCATAGCTCGTTTTTCATAGATTGGAGTCGATAATTCTAAATTAGCGAAAAATAAGAGGTTTGTGCAAAATTAAAGCCGAACCAAATAAATAGAACTGTAACAAAAAGGTTTATAATAAGTGCGTGTTAAATGAAGCGTAGATGTCAGAATAATTAAATAGGATATATTTTATGAGCATTTTAAATAAAGGTAATAGAAGCAGATTTATGATAATACGTTGCAAAGAGCGTAAACCAGGCAAAACATGGCGATTATAATATGGAACAGCAATATTCGAAAATTTGGTGAAAAGCGAACAGTTAATTAAGAAGTTACAAGCAATGGACACAACAGGATGTGAAACAAATTAGTGCAGGAACTACCAGTATGGCTACCCACATAACCATCCGAGCGGTATGGCAATTATATTTTTGGATAGTTGTTGCTATTTTTTTTGCAATGAAAAAATTACCTGTTTGACATAGTATGGCGACCCTTTATACCCTTCTTATCAGTATGGCACATAATTTCCGTCTGGGTTTAGGGACCTTGTCTATCGATTACAACGAAAATTAGCCTTGCCGCTTTAAAAAAATATATTTAAATTTATTTACAATTTTCCAAAGCGGCCGTTAATATTTCTAACCGCAGTTCGGTTGCCATACTTGCGTTTTTGACATCTACTTGGCCAATATAAAAAGGTTTACTACCTACCGAGCTTACCGCTCTGACTAGTAATTCAGGTGTTATGGGCTCTTGGTCTATTAAGGCTCGATCCGTCATGTTCTGTTTTATGCCTTGTAACCATGATATTGCTGGTATTCCTCTTCGTCTTCTTTTATTCTGTGGTGTATAGTTGGTAGCCTTTTTTGGCCACCTGTCTTCTGTCATTCGCACCACGTGACCATACCATATTAGTTGTCTGGATTCTATTTTGTCTACGGTGGTAAATACGCGATTAGTTCGATGCTTAATCTCCGCATTGGTTACATGGTCCAGTCTTGAAATTCCCATGGCCCTGTTTCGATCAACTTCTTGTCCTTAACTATAAGCTGCCAGAATTCCGCCCCATATGTTAAAATTGGTTCTAAAATGATTTTGTAGAGTGTCATTTTTGTGTTTATTTTAATATGCTTTGACCATAGCAAACAATTCAAAGTTCGAACACATCTTTGTCCTTGTTGTACTCTGTTATATATGTCTTTTCTTAAATTCCCTTCCTGTGCTATTATGCTGCCTAAGTATATATACCCTGTACATTTTTGTATTTCTTTGTTTATTTGTAAGTCGGTCTCACTGATCTCACTACCCACTACCAGGTATTCGGTTTTTGCCATATTAATTCTTAGTCCCCACATTTTATATTCTTTTGTAAGTTTTCGGAACATAAAGTCCATATCATATTTATCATTTGCCACCAACACCTGATCATCTGCGAATAAAAGTCTCGTTAAGCATTGGTCGTTCGTTGCTATGCCCATTCGTGAAACTTGTTTTCTACAATCATATAGTGTTTCCTGGATATAAATTTTAAATAAGGTCGGTGATAAGCAACACCCCTGTCGAAGACTCTTTGTTACAGGAAACTGTTCTGAAATGGAGTTTCCAATTTTAACAGCACTGGTGGATTTTTTGTAAATATTCCAGATGTATCGAACGTATATTTTAAAGGCCAATTTTTGTTAAAGTTTCAAAAAGATGTTTTAGAGGGACCGTATCGTATGCTTTTTCCGAATCAATAAATATTAGATGCCTAGGTAAATCTCTAGCTTTACGTTTTTTTATTACCTCTTGTAGAACGAATATGTTGGACGTACATGATCTTCCGCTGCGAAATCCACTTTCATCTTCTATAATTGTAATATCATTTTCAATTCTGTTCTTAATGATCTTGCCATACAACCTTCCCACTGCACTAGTTACACTTATTCCTCGATAATTGACATACTTTCTTGCTTCCTTTTTTAAAAGTCGGGGTTATGTAAGCTAAATTCCAGTCATGTGGAATTACGTCCCCTTCTATCATAGATTTGCTAAAGATTTCTGCTAGAATTTTTATCAGCCTGTCTAACTAGCTGGATAGGGATGTTTCCAGGCCATTTGTAATCAGGAATTTATTTGATGGTTTGTTGTAATACATCTATTTAGATCAGGATTTGATGGTGTTTAAGAAGCAAACTTTTGTTGCAGGCGAAAACGGAACTTAATAGAGAAAACTTCTAACAATAATTTGCACCATCTAGTTTTTAGTCAAGACAATTTATACTAAAGGTACCTCGAGAATGCTAATTAAGTCAGGCCCCATAAGGTTGTCTAATTAAACTTCAGATCTTGTGGAGGTTTTCAATCTTGAAGAAACATCAACGAAGTCGCAGGAAAAATGGTAAGCTGGATTCAACTTTGACTTCAGACAATAATTTGGCTATAAAAATATGTTCTGCATATTTGATTTAAACAGCATAATAAGAAAAAAGACAGAAATTCGTATTTAAAAAGTTATAATGAACACACAAGGTTACGTGAAATTCTTGTTCAGTAATAATGAGGCTAATTTCTCTCTATGTGACGTCAAGCTAATATGGAAATATTGACTTCAAATACGCAAACGACAGCCAGTAGGCATTAAAATTTCCCAAACGGGCTACTAATACTTAAATACAACGGCGAACAAATTTAGTTGGTAATAATTCGAACATAAGTCGAAATCTAAGCATGCGAGCATTTGAAAAAAGACGGCAAACACGAAACTCAAAATATACACACCATACAAAAAAAAATGTAATACATTTTAGTACCTATATCGGAAATGTATAATTCATTATAATACCTCAAGTCGTAAAGTGAAGGCAGCGCCTAGCAATCCAGCGTATATAGAACCGTCAAAACAGAGGGAGAGAGAAATAAGCGTCGCCGCTAGGTGGGGGAGAGAGAGATAGAGAGAGAGAGATGGCCTAAGTGGCGAGAAGATACCTGGGTCGGAATATGCAACAAGACTGAGGCGACGGCAGTTTAATGTATCCAACTTCTACATCTTCTACAGAAAGACCTCGTAGTCGTGTGCTATTGTAACCCGATATAAGTTGCTTTTCGAGGTCGACGATAAAAGCAACACGGTAAAGAACAAAGCCCCAGAGAAAATGTATATATGCATAGCACAACTTAATAGAGCCAAACTAAGTCGAATTGCCGGTAATGTTGTGCTTGCAAAATATCACAATGCATGAGAGCACATCAACGTTATAAGCTGCGGCAATCTTCACTCTGGCACAACTTTGCCATAGCGCCGCTAGCCACTCTGCCTCGTAGGTCAAGGCCTAATACCAATTCAAGGCTGCGGACCTATGATCCTTGCTCCCGCACGGGATGTAACTCTCGATGCCATATCATCGAATTGCGAATAGCCGCAGTAAGAGGACAGGACCGCATTTGGCCCAAAAGGACGAAAAATAGCTGAATTACAAGTAACATATTGAATTGGAAATAACTTAACAACTTATTTCCTGTCACATAGAATATCAGCTATGAACCCTTTGTCGTCCACGTTTCTCATTGTTTGGCTTGTTACTGGAATTATTCCGGGCGTTGTAATAATTCTTTGAATAACATTTGGGTAATCTTAATTAAACCTTCATTAATTCTCAATGAATTTTCGGATAATCGTCAGTTCACCATAAACCTTCTTTTTCTTCCTGCCAAATTTATTGTGTCTGCCTGCTGAATCGTGCGTGAGAGAGTCATTCAGCTTGTTGGTATCCGCCAGCAAGTGCCACAAGTCAGATGCACCTCGTGCGTATGAGAATTGACTCGCTGTTTCCAAATGTAATTGACTTCAGATACTTTGCATGCGGATTATATGCCTCCCTAGTATGAAATCCAGTAAACTTCTGTAAAATATATACAGGGTGAACTCCTTAAGAGGATAACTTTTTGCCCGTTTTCGTTTTAACTCAAGAACTATTACTTAAATGAAGGTAATATTTTGCACCTAATCACCCTTGACGAAAAGGGGCATGTTTGGGATCCAACATATACAGGGTGGACACCTTAAAATAATTACATTTTGTTTATTTTTGCTTTAACTGCGAAACAGATACAAGTAGTAACTTACACATAGTTCAGGAATTACCCTTCACGGAAATGGAACGCAACAGATACAGGATAAATGCGGTAAGAGACGAAAACGGGCAACGTGTAAGTGCGTTGTGCGATAAATGGTCGAGCGTTGAAATCGCATTCACAGGTGCAGTTCGAATCCCACCACCGATAATGTTTTTTATTTGAAAATTAATGTAATTCCTATTACCAAGTGTTTATTTTTATTGTTTCAGTATTATTAGAAACGCGAAGATATTTTACCCACTTTTCCTATGATTTTTAAAATTGTTTAGCGTTACAACGCCTACTTACGAGGAAGGTTCAGAGTAAAGCCCTTTAATTTTTTATGATTGAGATCACGCGTTGAGATCTTTTCGCTTAAATAAATCTGTGGGTTATTATGTCTTAACTAGAAATTTATGCTTCGCCTAATAGCAAGTGAGCACTTTTAATTAATTAACATCTCTTATGCTTACAAACAGCTTGTGTATATTATTGTAACGTTGAACCTTTTATAACAATTTTAGTGAATATTTGGTGTTAATTGTATTGAGTTGGTATTATTAGACAATAAAGATTAAGGATTTAAGCACCTTCAGTGTGTTTTGAATTTTTATGTAGTTTGAAGTTTCCATTTCCACCTTTGGCTTTTATCAACACACTGCCTGCAAATATAAACTTGCAGTTCTATACGAGTTACTATATAAAAAATTATTTAAAAATTCACCATAAAACAATGTCCTTAACAATTTCAGTGTTGCGTGTTACTAAATCTACATCATAATTCTAACTAATGCAGTATTTTGATTAAAATGTACATGAGAATGAATACATAAAAACATACAATTTAAAACGGATCGTAACCTCATTACTTGGTTTTTTATGTAACGAGCCAATATTGCATTTATATTTTCCTTTGTGCCCATATGACAATATATTCTCTGTTATAAAAATGTACCCTATATGAACCGAGCTTTAACACATTAAGCTATTTTAAATAGTTAACACTTAATGCAAGTAGCTTAGCAGAGATGTTTTGGTAAGTTTATCTGTAATTATCCGTTGCCAATATTTGGAAAAGAGCTTTCAAATACAATGTTACAACACGCTTTGCTGATTATTTGAAACCCGTCCTGCTGGAATAAGCACGTTATAAATGTCAGGTTGGAGATTGATACGGATTCGTTAATAAATAACAGTGAACAATAACACTTAAACCGGTCAAATTTCTGTCAATTTGAACATACAAGAAAACTAATTGATTTATTATTAAAAATAGCACAATACCAGGCAATGTTGGTCTTAAACGTCGATCTTCACGAAAAAATATTATGTACAGGCTTTAGCGTGCTAAAGACCTATTAAAAGTGACATCATTACCCTTCCAGAGCATTTTACTGAAATTCCAGTCCTTATACGCAAAAAGTAATACAATATTGTAATACTGTTATCTCGGACAAATGTAAATCAATCTAAGCGGGTTGTCTACTTATAAGTGTTAATATATTATTTAAGTTTACGCCTACGTAGCTTATGAATTTCACTCTTTCACTTCCCACTTTTGAATCCTTAAGACGAGCTGCGTTTGTCGCTTTCACAGCCATGGTTTTTGCGTGGCTTGTGCAAATATAAGTCTGACTTACAATTACGTGGATTTGGTTTGACGGCGACGTTATTGGAAGATCATTTTTACTCATGACTGATTAGTTTGGTTGCTTATATGGAAGTCGTAATCTTTCTTATTAGGTAATTTTACTTATGAGCCAAGCAACATGGCCAATTATATACACAATGTTTCTAAATTCGTGCACACAGACTGTTGGATAGTATTATATGTCAAAAACATTTTCTTGTGATCACAGTAAGTGGGCGTCGCTAGATAGTGGCCATTTATGTAAATATACCGAATCATTTTACCAAAAATTATTGCCCTTGACAGGGGCTCCTCAAGCCCGTTCGACTTTTTATTAGCCCAGCTAAGTGTCATTTAACGTTATTTATTACTTTTGCTAATTTTATTATTAGGTGTTGCTATTTACAATTATTGGTGGTTTACAGATATATTCATGTACAGTTAGTATTAGTATACCAGGTGCACCATATATTGTGTTAATAGTTGCGATGTTTAGAGCTCTCTAATTTACTACTGGTTGTTGTAGTATATATTTTACAATACAATTTATGCGTTGTAGTTACTGTAACCCTGTGATAACCTGGCGGATCAGCGAGTTTGTCTAAAATGTTTCCGCTATCGACTATACCTTTGATTTTAAGAATTTTCGTCTTATCGTGACTATATCGTTGGCGCTTGTTGTGATTTTATTTAATTTAAGATTTAGTAAAAGAACCGGTCTCCAATGAACTAATCGGCCCTCAGGTATACCCAAACAGTCATAATAATTCAACATTAATTGAAAACTCTCATATCAAATACTTATATTAATTTTGGAAAGAAAGTTGCTGTAGACTTTCAGCTCCACGTCTTAGCACATACCATAATAGCTACTTGTGCAACAAGTGCTAAAAGTGGACGTTTATGCACGAGACATGAAAATTATGATACGAAGCCGAAGGCTGAGTTTCTTAACATGTCTCGTGCATAAACACTTTTTGTCCACAATATTTGGCTACGGCCTTAAATTTACTGTTATTAATCCATAAATGTCGATTTAACAAAGGTTTGCATTTATGACAATTATAATTTATGTCATAGTAAAGAGATGGCCTTGGCGCGCAGGTGACTGTTTCTGCAGCTAAGAGCTGTCAAAGTTAGTTGTCAGAGGTCATTATAAATGTACACATTTTACTTTATTCATTACACAATGCTTTAATTATCTAAGAAACACTTTACCTTTAACAAAAGAAGTTACTAGAATAACTTTACAACCTCACTTGCAGTTCGAAATTCTAAATTCAACACCAGTTGTTTACTTTATAACACATGTGCTGATAGTAAACAGCTGATTTCACTCTTAACACGCTCAATTATAAGACGTCACTTTTAGTGAAAAAAGCTAGCGCTAAAAGTCCTACTTTTAGTAGTGGTCGGAGAAAAACAAATTTATTAATGCGTTCTTGAAGTTCTATTCGTCGTTTTATTGAAACTCATTCTGGAAATATGATTCAATTGAAATAATTTTGTGCTTGTAAAGGAACCATTGTAATGAACACACATTGATTTTTGAAGAGTCCAATTTGCTAGTCAAAAATATGGATATTGTTTAGTATGGTAATTTGGAGGATCGTTTAAAATATAAAAACCTTCACATATTATTTAAGAATATTTGTGATTTTTATGAACGTCTCAATTAAATTCAAGTTATTAATTCTTGGAGTATTTTGAATTTTAAAAAATACAAAGCTGCTTTTAGTAAACACACTACATCGCACTCAGCAGTTTGTTATAGTATTATTGAGGCTTACCAAGCTACATAATTTGCGAGAGCGGTCTTACCGTCATAAGTTTTATCTACAATGAACAATTCTCAATACCTCTTAAGCTCTACTGCGACATTCGAATTTTTCTAATAATATTTGACAGCACATTTCTCTTATCCACTTTTTGACGTCTGACTTGACACGATTACTCCCCGCGTCTAGAGTAAAAGCTTTGGTTATGGTCTCTCCAGCTGAGCTAAACTACATTGTGCCAGTATTCTCAGCAGTTCCCGGATTGCATTTACTTTCAAAGTTGTAGAATGGGTCGTCCTCTACCCATCCTGTTCCTGATAATTGTGAGTAGTGTGAGGACTGCGTTGGTGGACTGGCTAACAACTAGACCGAAGTTCATAACGACGTCATTAAATGCTGTCGGAAACTGTTTAATTAAAATTTTACTGAATTTATTGTGTTCTTCAGCATTAACGTAGCTTAGCCCTCGATATCGTCTGAAAATCTGCATTATTCGTGCAGTTGGAAGATACTCGGTATTTAGATAAAGCTGTAACACTTAATATGTCTATATCAACAAGCTATATTTGATATAGCAAAGTTGATATTTCTAAATCTGGCAGTTAATTGCTCTTTAAATTGTTCGTTGTTAAAAAAATATGTAGAAATTTTCTAGTTAGAGATGTAAGTAAGATGTATTGTTTTAGGTCAGGATAAAGTTTTGAAAACACGTACTGTATTATTATTTACTGATTCCATCTAATTCTTTAGTTTTATAACAAAATATAATTGCTCTTTTGCTTCCATTTTAGAATCCAAACAGGATTAATTCGTGAATAGCTGTATAAAAAGGTAAATTTTGTATTCTTCTTTATTCTCAAAGCATTTAATACAAAAGATCAAAAGTAATCTTGGAAACATTTAATGCAAAATTATCTTTTAAAAACATCCGAAGTCTACGCGGGCAAACTCTTTAAACAAAGCGTCACAACCAGACATGAATTTATTAAACAAAATAAAAATTTACAGCCCGTTTTAGCTTTGCGCCGTGATAAATGCAACTACACTCGATAGTAATTTACGATACAAGTGCGTAAAGCCCCACGAGTGCCTAAAGATGCTTTACGCATGTGTATCGTACAATATTTTATCTACGATAGAATCTAAAAAATACTGTAAATATAAAAAATATTTTACGTGTAAATTAGAATTACTAGCAACGGGTCCTAATTTTGAGTGTTTTAAAAATTTTAAAACACGTTGCTACTAACTACGTGCCTAATGAAATTTTGTAAGCGCGTTGCTATTAACGACGTAAACTAATGAAAACATGTTATTAAACAGTCGTTTTGCAAACCTAAAACTGCCAACTAAGAGTCAATTTTACACACTGTTGTAGATAATAGCTATTTATGCAACAAGTGCTAAAAGTCGACTTTTATGCGCGAGACATGAAAATTATGAAACGAAGCCGAAGGCTGAGTTTCATAACATGTCTCGCGCATAAACGACTTTTAGCACGCGTTGCATACAATATTTTATCTACGACCTTAATTTTACCGTTATTAATCCATAAATATCGATTTAAGAAAGGTTCGCATCTGCGACGCTGCATCATAATGAATAGTAGCCTACGCGGCTGGCGATTGTTTTGGCCACGCCCGTGCTGTCAAGGACAGGTACGAAATTTAATTATTTATACTCCACATATGACTGTATTCATTACATAACGCTTTAATTATTTCAAAAACGCTTTACCTGTAACGCAAGAAGCAACTAGAATAGCTTTACGACTTCACTTGCAGTTCGAAATTGTAGTTTTGAACCTCGCGTCACTTTTAGCACATGTGCTAAAAGTAAACAGCTGATTTCTTTAAACACGGTAAACTATAAAACGTCACTTTTAGTGAAACAAGCGAGTGTTAAAAAGCCTACTTTTAGTAGTGGTCGTAGATAAAATATTTTATTCTCGCAGTGCATAAGATATACACCAGCAAATTTGAAATTTAAAACTGCGACAAATTTAATGAAAGATTTTTTGTTCCTCGCTCATTGTGAAACGACTCGGTGCTGTAATTCCATGTCTTGCAATTCGTCAGAGATGCAACGGTCGCTTAATTTTTCAGTTTTCCTAACCGAAGCAGTGCACTGTTACCAACTGGACGGTTACAAGCTCAGAACAGATAAAACAACGGCTACATTAAATGGAAGCAGCTTCTAGGTCGTTGATTAATTCGTAAGTCAGTATTTAGTTTCAAGTATTTGTATTGTGCTAAGATTTCCGTTCTTATTAAGACGTTATTCGTTCTATGGAAAATTTTCAAAAGCCAGCAGTAAAGAAGATCGCACGTGTCGTCTTAATCTCGAAAATTAGTAGATATTATAATATTGGTTGAAGCACTTTGCTATTGCAAAGGAGTTTTATGAGTATTTTCTCTATTGTGAGTATTTCAAATTAAATGTTTAAAACTGAATTAGAATGCTAGAATACCATCATAAATGTTTTCAGCTTAATAGAAATCAGGACAAAACATCTAAAATGTAATTAAAAATTGTATTTTTAGACTTTACATGATATAAAAGATGCAAATCAGAAACACTAAATGAATTAAGTATAATTTATCAAACTGTTGTTGTGTTTTCTAAATGAAACTCCGTTTAAACTTAAGAATTGTACCCGTAACTGAGACAGAAACCTAGAATAAGTAGCTACTATGGAAGCGCCACGAAAGCTATGACTAGATAGATGTATACTTAACTTCCTTTGACAAACCGACAGTTGCTGCGACGTAGCTTTTACCACTGTGATTACTTTATAACTGTACATGTCTTGTGCGTAGGTTTCTGGTATTGGAAATGTTTGGGCAACCTTCGAGCTTTAAGAACTCGAAAATGGCTAACAATGGTAGTCGCGACTAATTCATATTACTGATATGTACGTACCTTCAAAGTTATAACTACTTTCAAGTAGTTTTGGTAGTTGCTGCGATGTTCTGTAGATCTTTCCTATCCCTCCAAAGTCGTGAAGTTTATAAGTAATATATTATTACCGTTAGTAACTTTTTCGCCACCTCCACAATGAAATGTCACTGAGCTACTATAATGTGCGTCTCACTTCTTAAATTCACATGGAGTATACGTCACCATCTAGTTTGATATTGATAAAATTTTATGCTGTGCATTGTTTTATAGTAATGGAGATAAGTACTCGACAGTGTGGCTTTTAAAAAAGACGTCTGTCTACAAAGGCAAGGTTGGCCACAAAAGAGAAATAATTTACCAACATTCTACGAACTTTTTATAGAAAATTGAAGCTTTTTTCCCATTGTTTATTAAAAATAAATACACTAACACTGTGTGCAAATGTGCGCAACTGAAGAGAATGTCAGATAGAGCTTAAAATTTCATGTGAAAGCAAGAAGTGCTGACGCGAACTTCGAACAGGCATTTTTTGTTAGTCCCTATACCGGTACTTTAAAATGACGCTACAATTTCGTTGGCCACTTTGTATTTAATATAACATTAATGTACATATTAACATTTTCCGTCACACCACCGTCAAGGAGCCACTACTTTAAAATTATATTTATTAGTTTGTAAGTTCGGAGCCATTATCAGAAAATATTGATCTTTACGTACAAAGGTTTAAAAAAATCTGTATTGTCCCTGCACCAGATATAATAAATTATTACATGATAATAAGTTTTAAGTTTCAAAGAGCAATTAAAATATCTCATATTCTGGCAAGATGTAAGATATTTTAAAGCCAATACTTTAATTTAAAAATGCAATTTTGAGCGTAAACTACCATTCTTCTTAATTTTGTCACTTAGACTATCGGGAAAACGTAGAAGCTTTGTTCTATAATGTTACCTTTATAGTATTCGACTTAGTTGTTGAGCTAGAGGAATTGAAAACGGATCACGGAGGCTGTGCCATTATGAGAAAAAGTATTTTTCCGCCAATCGTACTAGAAGTGACACATTATTGACAGTTTTGTTGAGCAAAGTCAAACAGTCTATTACATCAGCTGTTGCTAGGTAATTTACAATAAATCTGTACAGGATAAATTTAAACATTCCATTACATCAGCCGTTGCTATGTAATTTACAATAAAACTGTACAGGAATAATATTTCCGTCCTAGGTCGGGAATATTCGAGTATTATTTCCTAATTTTTTTAATTACTCGTATCGATCGGCGGAAAAATAGTATGTGTATCTTGGACAAAAAGCAACATTCCCAGACTCCTATTCACAGTCGTCTGGGAATTTTACGCCTTTCGTCGTAGATACACAATGTACTATTTTCCTATTCCAGAAATATATAATATGCGAAATCGATTTATTAATTTTGAATACATTATAGCAAAAACTAACAGTTTTTAAACTAGTTTTTAATACTTCTTTGTTTTTTAGTTCGAGGCTTGTGTCATTTAGAATATTCCTGATTCAACAAAGTATCTCTTATTACTGAGTTTTTATAATACTGACCGTTTGATTGACAGAATTAATCACGTTTGGTAGTTGCTTATAATGTTGAAGTGTTCGTCATAAATTGGAAATTTGAACATATATTTAAAATAGTTTTATTGGCCCATAGGAAAGAACAGTAAAGATTGTTTTTTTCTGGAATAGCTTGTGGTGTGCCTCCATATATAACCTTATTTTAATTATAAACAATTTTTCCAAATAATACTTTTGTGTATTTTGAAATATAAGAGTACTTTATTCTTGAACTATTTTCATATCTTGAGACCTCCCTCGTATACGAAAGGAGTTATTTAAATTTTGGAAAGTAAATTTTTAGTTTGAGGTGAACGAATTTTTAGCAAAATGACTTTTTCTGATAAATGGATAATTAAACAATATTCCATATGTACCCGAATTAATGACGGACAGTGTATATCGTGTTATATATTTAGGTTTTTCACCTTTAAACTTTTCTCTAAAAAGCAGAACGAGAGATTACGTTTTTGTGATACACCCCGCAAAGTAGCTGAAATTGAATAATTATATTACCACATTTAAATTGCTAGGGAAACAAATAAAATCATGAAGTTTTAGTAACAGTAATATGCTTTCCTTAACAAATAACCGATTTAAAAATGCATAATGTTATTTATCTACGACCACTACTAAAAGTATGCCTTTTAACGCTAGCTTGTTTCACTAAAAGTGACGTTTTATAGTTTACCGTGGTTAAAGAAATCAGCTGTTTACTTTTAGCTCTAGTGATGAAAGTGAAGTGAGGTTATAAAACTACAATTTCGAACTGGAAGTGAAGTTGTAAAGCTATTCTAGTTGCTTCTTGCGTTACAGGTAACGTGTTTTTTGAAATAATTAAAGCATTATGTAATGAATACGCTCAGATGTGGAGTATTAATAATTACATTTCATAACTGACCCTGACAGCACTGGCTTCGCAAACATTCGCCCGCGCATGGTCTACTATTTATTATGACTTAAATTAGAAGTGTCGTAGATGCAAACATTTGTTAAATCGATATTTATGGATTAATAACGGTAAAATTAAGGTCGTAGATAAAATATTGTATGCAACGCGTGCATAAACGTCGACCTTTAGCACTTGTTGCATAAATAGCTATTTATTTAAAATGTATTATATCAATTCAAGTTTAATTAATATGTGTGTACCACTGAATCACATGCGGTATCCAACCCAAGAAACTGGAGCTACTGTTTATAGAGGCTTTGTCATTATTTGATTGGTTTAAACGAAGCTTGAAATAATGAAACTTACTATAACAATTTTGTTTTCTGGTAACGTCTAAACAAGTTGATAATTAAGTTAAAAATACCTGGCAAACATACCTATTAATGCAGTCACATTCACAACAGAACATGTCCCAGTTTTTGTCTTGGATTGAACCTATATGGTGAGTCTTTTTTCAGATTCCAAAGACTCCTCTTTGTTTTTACTCTTTGCATTGAGTTTGATGAACTGACGCCACTCTTTTCTATTCTGCGAAAGTTCTTTCTCTTTACTCCACTTTCAGTTCATTTTCACTGTCCATCGTTACCTTAACATGAGAATTTATTTTGTGTATAATTCGTGGCTGTGTAAAGGCTCCTTTATTGGTACACGGTCGTTGTGTAAACGCAGCGTTCGCGATTGGGTTGTCATATCTTTTACGGACAGCCGAAAGCAGCTGTTTCAAACAATTTATTTGGTCTCGTTTGTTTTTCGCTGTCAAAAATTCTATTATTTGTGCTCCAAGTAGGTATTAGTTATTAGCTTCGGGTATTTTAGAATATCATTTATTGAAGCTTCGCTGGTATCCGATTATTGGGCTTTGGAAACTATGTAGAACATTTAGTCCGCGTCCTTGGGACGAGTTAATAAATTACAGGATTCACCGTTTTGGGTAATCGTCTGTATCTATAGGGTGATTGCAATTTATTCAATTTCAATTTTGGTAACGTCATTTCAATGAGCCGACCTTTGTCCGGTATTTTTAACATCACTTGCTGGGCGCGGAACAACAGCGATTACGCTTGCTTGAGAATTTCACTACAGACGTCACCCGGGGGTTGTGGAAACTTTTGCGATCTCTTCGACTTCAAAGCTCCTCTGCACCATGGGTTCGGCCTAGTTCGCGTTCGGAGCTCATCACCTGACAGCTTTGCATGCTAATGGCGTCTTCTGGGGTCGACCTCCTGTAGCACCAGCTTTGAACCCGCTTGGGAGCTATTTGTTTCACATCCTGTACCAGCAGTTTTGAGTTGGTTTGGGCGCTATGCGTTCCACCTCCTGCAGAAGTGCGAGGTTCTCAGATTAGTAGTGCAACCTAATAATTTACGTTAATGATATTTGTACTGAAAGCCGTATTTAATGGGTAATTGTACATTTTACTGGTTAAATATTAGATTGTGTATTTGTATCGTGCTAATCACTGCTATAATGGCATTAATTTGGAGTGCATATATGAAGTAAGTAACGTGTAATACAAAATGTATAAAATGTTTGTGCTGGTTACAATATGCATCTTTATTTAATAAATCTAATGCACATGTTTATATCATTCAGTATCTGATTTTGTTACTGCTACCTTCTGTATTTCAGATATTGTGTTATTGCCGGCTGCGATTAATCTGAGTTTATAAGTTCTTCACCTATCTGAGTATATTTGTTGTCGTTAAAAAACTTGTTGGCGCTCATGTTGTTTGGTAATTACTTCATTTAAAGTTAGCTAGTGCTAGCTGGCGGTCGCTCAAATATACTCTCACAGCGTTGCAATATTTGAAAGTATTTAGGAAAACTATAGTGAACAACTATTGGCTCTATCACCATTCTGTTTAAGTGTCTCTAACACCTTAACTGTTGCTGATAGATTTTTTGCACTGACATTGTTTAAAAACCTTTTTCTAATGTTCGAATTTCTAATTCTGTACCTCCTAATAATATTTTGAATTATTTTTAGGAATTATAAGTTCACTTCTCTACATCAATATCGGTACATGTGTAGTATGTGTAACATTGTTGTTTTCTAAATAGCTCCCTTTTTAAAAAACTCTCTGCTCATAAAGTGCTACAGTTTTACTGATGCATTAATTCTGTCGGCTGTTAGCACTCCTACCTAAAAACGAACTCAAACAATTAAAGCTGCTTACCTGCTCGATCTGCAGATTGTTTATCCAAACATTCAAATGCTTTTGCTTTTAGCAATTGCCATTGGTTTTGTTTGTTTATATTTTGGGATTCTGCGTATACGCCGGTATATTTTGTGCTTACATTTCCTTTAAGCTTATTTGTAATTTCTCTCGTATCTTTCTGCGTTCGTTTATTCTGTCATCCATTAGTATAATGAACAACAAAGAGCAAAGAACTCAGCCATGTCTCTCTTCCTTAGTAGTTTTATAGCTATCCCCATTTTCTATTCTCACTTACGAGTAGTTTCAGATATTCTCAAATAAACTCTTAACCTAGACCAGAATACATTTTATTTTCTCATGTTCCGTAAACCTTTTCACATATGTTTCGTTAAAGCACTGCTGAAGGCATCTTTCAGATCTATAAAAGAGTCATTGGCTTCCCAATTAAGGAATAATGAATTTGCGATATTATGTTGTGATTTGGTATGATGCCTCTCTTGGTATCATCTAGTTCAAGCAATTTTTCAGCCCTCTTTCACACATATTTGCAAGTACGCTTAGTAATGGTATTCCTCTACAGTTCTTACAGTATCTGTCTCTACTATTAAACAGCGACATTATTACTGCTACCCGCGGCTTTTCCTAGTTTAATATCTTTAAATATCATTAACATGGGTCTAGGACGTTTCGCCGCCGCCGTTTCGCCACCTGCTGTTTCGTCAGCGAGCCAGTTCGCCCCCAGAACAATTTCAATATTTGGAATAACATATAGATACACACATGATCATGACCTAACCTAACCTAACCTAACCTAACCTAACCTAACCTAACCTAACCTAACCTAACCTAACCTAACCTAACCTAACCTAACCTAACCTAACCTAACCTAACGTAACCTAACCTAACCTAACTAACTCGGTAGTTAATTTCGAATTAGGCACGTTAAGGGTTTTGTTGTTTTGTAAATAATCTTAAATGTAGACATTAACACTCTGTAAATTTGAAATCGTTAATCTTGGAGGCGAACTGGCCCGGCGGCGAAACGGCTGGTGGCGAAACGGCGACGGCGAAACGTCCCATTCCGATTAACAATTCTTTTCTTATGCTGGCTGGGTTCTACCTCACGTTGTCTGGCGCCCTTTCCTTTTTTCCAATGGTGTCAGCTTACTTATTGTCATTGCATGCTACCTCTGCTTCCAATAACTGTCTTTTGTAAGAATCCTGCCATCTTTGTCTTTAGCTGTTTTGATTGGTTCTGTTTATGTCTTTTCGACCCTTTCAATACTTTAAAAAATAATTACTGCTTTTCCCTGCTGCTGCCCTATAACTGCATTCAAAATTTATGTCATGTAGCTGTCTTTGCTATTGATTTGATTTTAATCCATTTTGTATTTCTCGGTTTTTTTCGATTTTTTCCTTCCTGATTGTTCCAGATAAACATTTTTGCCAGTTTAGTATTTTATCTCTGAAAACACTTCTACTGATTCCAGTTGGAACATGTTCTTCCTCCTTTCCAGCGCCCATGTAGATATATTATTATGATACACGAAGTGGTATGATCAATCATAACAAAGAAATATTTAAAACTAATAAATTTGCAAGATTACTATAATTAAATCTTGATTAGTGTTAATTTTTAAATATTAATAATGAAATTAATTGAAACAATGATAGAGGTAATTAGATAGTAAGATATTAATTGAATATACAAATTTGATGGTTGCAGTGAATGTTAATAAAGAACAAGCCAAGGTTACAATTGACAAATGTATTTGTTATAATAATCAGAATGAATATCCCGTAATAATATAATATTTAAAATTGAAAAGAGTGTCATAAGAATAGTATCTAATAGGATTGAATTTTTTGTTTAAGTTAGTTACATAAATAAACTCATTGAAAAATGTACAATTGGTCTTGAAGTATTTAATTTTGCTTAATAAGAACTAGAAAGTATGCCTTATTTGTATAGTTGTTTGGTTGAATACAAATATTAAAGCTGTTAACAAATTTACGAGTTATATAAATGAAAGTGAAATATTAATTTTATTGGGGCTGGACAATCTGTGAAGAGATTGACGAATACAGTGAATTACATAGAAAGAACCAGAGAACTACTGAATTGGAGAAGATTGGATTTATTGGTGAACGTGACACGTAATTGAATATTTGTTTTTGACATTGGTGGTTGTATGGAAGTAAGGTTATTCATCTAGAAGGAGGTTAGTAAGAGTGCTACTAGAATTGGAAGGTTTCTGACTGGATTGCTGAGTGCAGAGGACTATCTAAGGAATAAACAAGATAAGATCAGATTCATTTATAAAGCTGAAACTTACCAGGAGTCTATTGGAGTTGAAGTTGACGTTTGATGAGCGGATTGAAGCTGCATTCAGCGGATGCTTGGAATTGGTTGACAGGAACAGGCTGTAGGTATCACACAAGGTGAGCATCGGGATCTCTTGAGGGAAGGAGCAGTAGTGTTTGGATATTTGCAGAGTGAACTTAAGAAGTGATAAGGTTTGTGTTAGTAATTAATATCAAAACATTTTAAATAACGAGTAATAAGGGAAAAAGTAAAATACAATACAGAAATTATTTTAATAAATTAATTAATAATTATGTCAATGTAAAAAATAGATTTGTCAATACCTGGTTTGAGAAGGGGGGTTGACGTTTGGTGTCATTAAATAATTAAGAATTAATGTAAAAACTTAAACTTCAACTAATAGAGATCTATAATTGGCAAACCACCCCTGAAATAAAAGTACTTAATTTGAAAGCAATTATAGTTTAACCAACGGGGCATTGTATTAATTAAGGGCAAGCTTAAAGTAAAATATTGAATTCATAAATTATATGACTATGTCAAATATATGAGATAACTCCAATATATAGCATAAGGTCACTCAACGTGGTTCACTTGTAATACATAATTAATGACTATGCAGCCGACGAGGAGCTAGCATTCTTTAACATATGGCGCCCAACGTGGGGCAATTGTAATACATAATTAATGACTATGCAGCCGACGAGGAGCTAACATTCTTTAACAATATATTTCTTACCTATTAATATTTCAAACTCCCTTTTTTAAACTTCTCTTGCTCATTACATTTATATAGTTTCATACCATTGTTTCATTGCAATACTTGATTTTTTGCTCTTGTTGTAAATGTCCAACCGCCTACGAAAATCGCGTAACACATATATTTAGCCCCTTCTTCAGTTGGCAAGATTCTATACAGGATTTCAGTTACCAACATCACTTAAATATCTTTTTTTATATATATAAAGAAAAGTCCTAACTCACTCACCCACTGACTCATCAACGGCCAGCCCAAACCCTTCGACGTAGAAAGCTGAAATTTTGCAGGGGTTCCCTTTATGATGTGTATAAGGAATAAGGATATTTCGAAATTCAACCCCTAAAGGGGTAAAATGGGGGTTCCAATTTTGTATGGAAAAATAATATTAAATAGACATTTCGACTTGAAACTTCGTAGGAGTACTCCTAAAAACAAATAAGCAAACACGTATTTCGTGATTTTCCGAAAATCAACCCCTTAGGGGGTGAAATGGGGTAAATACGCCTAAAAATCGACGTTTTTGGAGACGTTGATTGCGAAAATGGTATTTATTTTTAAGTCCAAGATAGTGGACATGACATAAAATTAAAATCCTATAGTGGTGAAACGGGGTTTCAGAGTTTGTATTGGGAAACAATATTAAACAGACTTTTCAGTTCGAACCTTCATAGGTATACTCCAGTAAACTCTTAGGTATTTTCTTAGGTAGGTTTCCTGCACGACCGAAGCCGCTACCAAAAGCTAGTTGTCTCATAATTAAAGATCAGTCTCCGGCTTTATCCTATTATTTACTGTTGATTTAAGCAAATCTGTTCTGGCTTAGTTCGCTTTTTGTAATTCTTGTACTAATTCTAGTTCTTTTACATTAATTCCTTGTACGTTTCACGTGTTCGTGCGACAAGTCTTTTTGCTTTCCCATATATCGTTGCCGGTGGTTTTTATCTTTTTAGGCGAGCAGCTTCAACCACTAATGTACTAAAATTGTCGACAGACTTTTAGCAATATCCAAATGTTCACAAAATGTCAGTTAATATTCAAACATCCATAAAATGTAGAGCGTTATTGAGCCATTGCGAGTATTGCATATTTCTATACCTACACAAATATGCAGTACGTAATATTCATATTGGTGAAAATATGGGACAGAAATGTAACAATGAATGTTAAAATTTGATTTTCACGAAGCGAAATACATATGAATGCACCAAATTGGCGCGCTTTTCAGGCAACCTGTAAAGCACTAACAAACATAAATGCGTTTAGTTTCAATCAAATTGCGAACCGAATTTAATTCTGTAGAGACACTTTTCCGCTGGTGTCGGAAACGTGAAATATGGAACTAAATTTAAATATCTGCACAGTTAAAGGGTACGAACATACTCCACCTCGTCGTCTCCCATTCCGATAAATTCCAACAGATTACCTAAATTTAAATATTCCGTTTTAGACCCAGAGCATCTGCAAATTGAGCAGACGATAATGTTGTGTTAAAACGACAAAGGCAAATATCAGCGCTATTCTTCAGGTAAGTCCCGAACATCATGCTTTAAAATCACCTGCTTTCTGTAAAATATGATAATCTCATAAAGCTCTGAGACGCTGCGGGAGCTTAGAACTTCCCGAACGCTCATTATTAAAGCAGATTCCAAATTTACTGAAAGAATTTACTGTGTTTTATATTCAATGAATATTCATTCGTTCCCGGCGAGTCGCTCATAAATGCTACAAATTTATTATTTCTTCCTGTATTAGCCTGTTTTCTCTCTGTCAACAGCTGCATTTAATCAAGCACCGCTGAGAATTAGGGATGCTTAAAAAGTAGCAAGGACTTCTTTTGTGCTTAGTTTTCGGGTACGAATTCCAATTTCTTCAACGCTCATCGAAGCTGCTGAAACCGCGCCTTGCCCGAACACCTTTCAGACCGTATAACGGCTGAAATACCCAGAGCATCCATTTGATTGCAGTGGCAGTATATAAAAGTATTCCTTCAATTTGCTGAAAGGTAAACCCATTTTGTGACTGAAACTAATGGAATTTCGAGCAGTAACGGAAAGCTGTTCTTGAGAAAGTTCTTGTTTTTGCCACATCAAGCACTTTTTAAAACGGTCTGCACTTCTAACGAATGCAGAATTAATTTCTCAGTTATACAGATTCGAAAGCGGCTTGGTAAACCCTAGCTCAAAAAAGCTACACCAGTTGATTAAAAGTTTCAGATTTGCTTTTATGCTCTCTAAGCATGACCGGACATTAATACAGCCGGGTTGGTTTTTCTCTAGAAATTGAGATGATGCTAACTGACAGGTCAAAATGAGTAAAATTTGTTTGGCTACAAGAGAGATTTTAGAAATTGACAGTTTTAAAATTAAAAACGCGAAATGGCTAGGGACACCGAAGCGGTGGATTAGTCAGTAATCTGATGGAACCCGAAATAGAGGAATTATTATACTGCGCTGGCACACATGCAATCAATAAAGTTGTCGCGCCTGTAAAATAACACAGAAGAACATACACAATACCGTTTCCTAGTGTGATTATGCCACTAAAATCCAGTAATCACACCTGCCTGGCACCTTGAATAATCGTCATTAGTCCTATGTTGACATTAGTGGGTCAGCAAGACCATAACTTACTTAACGTTTCCTGGTTCAGAATTTCGTTGTAGTTTCAATCTGATTTATTATGTTAACAGCTCTCAAACTTTATAATTCAATGTTCGCTTGGTTCTTGCTGTTTTGCGGTTAATTCAAGACAAGTGCGCCGTGTAAAATTAATATTTGTATGTCCGAAGCCCTCGCCTTTTGTTTCGGTAAGGTAGAACTGACAACCTTTTAAATTTTGTGGGGTTGGTGTCACACAGAACGAGGGCTTCTGTAGAATTTAACGGAATCGCAACAGCAAGCAGAGCATAAGTGAAAAGGGACCAAATGAAACTTCTGGACAGGTTGAAAATGCAACAAAACATGTTACATAGTCTAGCCACTGCTATGAAAACACCTAAAAAATAACTCCAAGCAAGAGATGAATTCCCTTATTCCCTTTGCTATTTTAATTTTTTAATTTTAAATTTGTCTTGGTAGCTGCTCGCTGGATAGTATAAGTATAAATGTTTATTATGGACACTCATAGTTGCCAAAAAATGAGAAACCGTAAAAATATGAAAAACGATAAAATATTATGTAACGATAACCAGCAACTAATAGTAATTTATTATACAAGACGATAAAGTTAAATTTTATCCACGAGTGAATCGTTTAACGTCGAGACGAAGTCGAGACGTTAATGATTCAAGAGTGGATAGAAATAACTTTATCGTCGTGTATAATACAA
This sequence comes from Agriotes lineatus, assembly GCA_940337035.1. Taxonomy (NCBI): domain Eukaryota; kingdom Metazoa; phylum Arthropoda; class Insecta; order Coleoptera; family Elateridae; genus Agriotes; species Agriotes lineatus. Next base: position 29,733 of record CALNHX010011768.1, read on the forward strand.
TATTTTTTTCTAT
>CALNHX010011769.1:0-29744 GCA_940337035.1 Agriotes lineatus
CCGAATAGTTCTTCAGGAAGGCAGTAAGTTTAGGAAAATTACTAATGTCAATATTGTCCTTTATTCGTAACATGCATTTCAACTTCGAGAACAGACACCATAACGATGAAGACTTGTAAATCTTCGACTAAAAATAAGGTACGATGAATTGGTAGCTAATATATCTAACTCAAAATGCAAATAACTTACCTGATCTAAAAAATACGCAAGCACAACCTTTTCTGTAACTATCTCCGTATTTTTGGCTCTTAGCCATTGCCAAAACTTGTCATACTCTTTCTTATAAATCTCTTCCGACTTTTTAGGAATCAGACTCAGCTCAGCTTCTGCAGCTTTTTTAAGAATTTCATCACTTATTAATAAAGGCTCGTGACAATCATTCATTTTGGCCGAAAATGTGTTTGCTAAACAAAAATTGTTACCGTAAGCATAAACAATAGCTTAGCAACCACATTATCATAGCAACAACTACGTCATAGTTTTGTATACATGAACTGCTTTTAAAAAATAGCAGAAATTAATTTCTTTCGAAATTATTATGTTAGTCGACGACAAAATAGTATATGAAACTCGTTTATAATAGAGGATTATAAACTAATTTCATAATGTACTATTCTATAGCAATAAATGGTTAAGTCGTATTCAACTTGACATATGGTGTCAAACTCTACGTTAGCAGGTTAGGTTTTGCGTCAGTTTTGACACAGACTGATACAAAACCTAACCGTCTAACCTCGAATTTGAGATAGACTTACAGTGCCACCAACATATTATTAATACGTTGTATAACCAAAACCATTCAAAAACGTTTGATCATTTCTGAAGGCACTTTATTTGTTACTTGCAAATTCAATTTTAATGGTCAATGCTTAGCAACCGTTTGACTATCAATTTCCACCGTAAGAGTGGATCTTTAAAATAAACTAGCATGACTCCAGCGCTATGGTGCGAAGTCTCGTGAATTTTGAGTAAGACTGAATTTATTTTTGGATTATAGCAAGCTCAAATTTGAGATGTATCAATAGTCCGGAGAAATTAGACATTGCCCTTCGGAAAAATTCCAGAAAAGCTCCATTTTTGTATGAACCTTGGTATTGTGGTTCTAAACAAAATGTCAAAAGTCCCCGTCGATCCTAGTGCCGCAAAATTTTTTACGCGGGGTCAAAGGTCACTAAAAACGGTGTTTCGTGAATATCTCGTTAACGGTTACTTTTACAGAAAAAATATTAATTATAAAATTTGTAGCTTACGAAATTTCTTACAAAAAGGAAATCATGACTTTTAGTCGTAAAAGTAAGCGTTTTGGAGATAATTCAATTTACAGAGTTGAAACCTTCACGTTTCTCATGAATCGTGCACTCTTTTCCACACCATCTTGGAGGTAGAGTACAAGCTGCGTTTTTTTCATGTGGTGTCCCCAGTAGGCCTAATCCACGTTTATTTTTGTTTGAAAAATGTTTATTTAAAAAGTTAACATACGAATTTGAATTAGGTACTTGCTAATAAGAAACTTTAATTTTGTTACCGGAATGTACACAAGTTTTATCATTTCTTGAAGGGTATAAATTAGAATAACTTTTAATTGTCTTTTTGACAAGTAATAATTCCTATGTTAACTCGTAAAATACACACTCTAATCTATTGGCCCCATTTGTAACTATGGAAATGACCTGTCTGATTAAATGGAGCAATAGACACGAAACGCTTATCCTTTATCTAATAGACGTGTCTGTCTGGGACGCTGTTTTGTCCGGGACGCTGGTCCGTCCGGGACGCTGTTTCAGCAGCCAAACCGTAAGAGATAGAGAAAAAAGTTATTAAAGTTATATGTTTGGAATGGTCATGTCAGGTCAGGAACCGAATTTCAGTCACGTGACACTTCCGGTTTTCGAGAAATCACAAAAAGACCGTTTTTCAAATAGAACGCGTATTAAATAAAAACTGGTTCGGCCGCCAAACGTAGCTGCGACCCTCTGCGCCTTAAATCCTCGATCGGTTAGGCAACCACTTTGACACCTTCCAGGTCTGGGTGGTTGCCTAACCGATCGAGGTTTGAAGGCGCGTTAAATGAGACATTTGTCTCACTGGACTGCTAGTATTAACTATTAAAATAAATTCCCTGTATTATGAACTTGTTCATTAGTCAATTTTGTCCACATGTCCATTATGTACATACATAGACATTTTGGTCATAATGTCATAATTATATTCGGTGTTTATAACGATAAGGAATTAATAAATTACAATGGAATTCGTTTTCTCCTGTCTATGTATAAAGCGTAAAAGAAGTATCTATTGATACTCACAGATATTCAACTTTTGTAAAATGTACTAAGCTCAAAACCTGTTGAATTATCTATTCTCCCGCCAACATTTAGTGCTGCTCGGCAACATTTATATTGGGTCTGTTACCAGGTTCAAATATGGCTAGGCAACGAGCTTACTCCTGAAGACTGGGGATGGATGTTAAAGGATAAAACTTTGGAGCAATTCAAACTCTGCTTCCACTTGCTCCAGACATTCTGCTGAATACTCGTTTTTGTAATTGCACCAAGGGCGGTAGCTTAAACTGCTGCTGCAGAAAAGTTGGTTTATATTGTTCACCAGTTTGTGGTAATTGCCAAGGTCTTAAATGTAACACCCGATATAAATGACGTCGATAATTGCGACTCCACTGAAGATGTAGATCCATCGCGTTTCCTGACTGAATCTATGTAAATACAGAATACAGCAGAAGAAGAACAAGAAGAAGAAGATGAAGAGGATAGCATACATATTGAAATAGAGTCTGAAGATGAATATTAATTATGGAGATTAATAACTCGTTTTGAATCCAAAATTGATTAACGAAGAAGTTCATAACAATTTTCTAAAAAATAAACATTTCTCAAACAAAAATAAACGTGGATTATGCCCACTGGGGACACTACATGAAACAAAACGCACGTTGTACTCTACCTCGAAGATGGTGTGGAAAAGCTCCAAAACGGTTACTTTTACGAATAAAAGTCATTATATCTTTTTTGAAAGAAATTTCGTAGTCTACAAATATGATAATTAATTTTTTTCACGTCTGGGAGCAAAGCACGGTTTCTATGATACCAAAATCGTGAGAGAAATAATGAATTACTCCCTAGAGAGGAGAAATGTCCCTAGGGAGTTTTCATTATGACTGAGTAACAAGAGCTCACAATTATGTCAAATTCGAGGTTATCACGTTAGCTTTTGCGCCAGTTTTAACACAAACTGACGCAAAACCTAAGCTGCTAACCTCGAATTTGACATAATTGTGAGCTCTTGTCATAACAAATCAGTTTTAAGTTCTCCGCGTGAACACACGGTTTTTAAGTTGGTGTTGTTCTATCCTTAATTGTGAGTGCATAATGGTATGTTTATGTTCTTTTCATCTACGAGGGGAACTAGAAAAGTTATCTACCTAACTACGAAACGAATTACATACGGTTTTTTAAATAATTTTATTTTTCAATATAACCTCCCCCAACTTCAACGCACTTATGCCATTTGTCCTTCAAAGAGTTAATGCCCGTTGAAAAAAAAGATTCTTCTTGGTTCTCAAAATAGTCCTTGACTGCCTCCTTCAAATGCTCGTCTGTTTCAAAACAACGCCCTCTGAGATTCTTTTTTAGGTTTCTGAATAGATAGAAGTCGGACGGTGCCAGATCCGGACTATAAGGTGGATGGTTTAGCTCAATAAAGCGGCATTCCTGCAGAATTGGTTTGTTTTTACCGGTCTTATGCACGGTCGCGTTGTCATGAAGATTGAGCGAATCACCGTGTGATAAATTTCGACGTTTTTTGACAATAGCTGTACGCAGCTTTTTCAGGGCGTTACCATAAACCTCTGCAGTGATTGTAGAGCCTTTAGGCATATATTCAATCAAAAGAATACCTTGCATGTCCCAAAAGATGGTTGCCATGCGTTTTACAGCTGAAGATGGTGTGCGGGTTTTCTTTGGGGGAGGAGACCCCTTATGCACCCATTGCATAGACTCTAATTTCGTCTCAGCGTCCCAGTGATGTACCCAAGTCTCATCACGAGTCACTATCCGCATTAAGAAGTCGGGGTCCGCTTCCAAAGATTCCAAATTGTTTCTACAAATTTGCTGTCTACGCAGCTTTTGCTCAGGAGACAATAATCTGGAAACTCACCTTGCTGAAACTTTACTCATGCCCAGTTTGTCGTGCAATATTGTCAAAACGCTAGGTTCGGGTATTTCTAATGCTTTTCATTTATTGTTACCTAAATATCAGGTAACCTGTGCCCCGCCTTGCTGTAGCAATGGTGAAGACTTATATACGGCGATCCTCAAGAACCATGGCTTCCACTTTCTTGCACATTTCAACATTTGTCGCTTCTGCAGGTCTTCCACTTCTGGGATCATCTTCTATAGATTACCGTCCCCACCGAAATTGTTTTGACCAAAATTTAATTGTGAAATATGACGAAGCATCGTATCCATATACCGCAATCATTCGTTCGCGAGTCTTTTTCGGATTGTTGCCTTCCTTTGTAAGGAATTTTATTACACTTCGATGGTCTAATTTCAAAAGACTCATTTTTAGACACAAAACACTCCACAAAATATAAAATTACTGGCGGATCTGAATCATATTTCTCATACAACAATGAAAGACTTGTCACTGTTTGACATTACAAGCTGAAGCTTATCAATTGTTTCTATCATGGCTAGGTAGATAATTTTTCTAGTTCCCCTCGTACTACAAGCAATTCAAATAATGTAAACTTGGTTAACAACAGTTCGTGAACGGGATTAGACGATAATTAAGGGAAATATCATATTATAACCTTAATTTGCTGCACATCTTCGTTACAATATTCATTCGAGGCGTCGTGATCAAAGATAACCTTCACACCGTTGTACTAATCTACGAAAGCATGACTGGTTCAGCAAAAACTTTCTTACGCCTGGCTCGCTTTTCATTATTATTATTTGCAGAATTTCTTAACTCTTCAAGCAGATTTACAACTATTGCGGAAACTGCAGTTCCTGTATCTTCTTCATGTTCTTTCGAAGGAATTGGTTCTTTTGGCCGTGATGGGTTCAGTGGATAAAGACCAGTGTTATTAAATCCGGATATTATATTCTGTTTGCCCTTATCTTCAATTGTGATGTGGAATTTTTTAAGTAAAGTGGGGAAACAATCTTTAGATAACACGGAAAATTTGCGCCCAGCTGATTTCTTCCAAGACGAGAATCTCCCGCCAATACTTCTTTAACGGCGCGTAAAAAGCTACGTCAAGTAGTTGCATCACATGAGTCGCGTTGGGTGGTAAACACATGAATTTTATATTGAGCTCACGGCAAGTCGCAAGAACTGTTCTTGAAAAAGGGGAGGAAAGGTTATCCACAATATTAGTACCTTGATACCGTCTTTTCTTCTGCAGTAGGGGGCAATAACTTTCAAAAACCAATCTTCAAACGTGACTGCATCAAACCACCCGCTCCTCGTACGATTATAACGGCAACCAGGAGGCCCTCCAACGGTCCAAGAATCCCAAAGGTGCTCTGATTTGTATACAACATAGGGCTGGAATATATGCCCACTTGCCGTACCTGCATACATTATGCTTATTGCGGTTTTAGTTGAATTGACCACGCGCTTGGGATATTTCGTCCCTCTCTTAAAGATAAATTTTTTCGCCCCAGGATCAGTGTTGCCAACTCTTCGCAAGCTGTATTCGCTAAATTGGTACTAAAAGTCTCCATTTTCAGATCAAAAGTCGCCAAATACGAAATACGCACATTAGAAAATCAAGCATTTATTTTTTTCCACAGAATAAAAAAAAATACGTAAACTACTTGTGTATATAAAAATAAAAACTTATCTATTTATTTAAGGAAAAAACAATTTAACGTTCTAATTCTTTGTACCAAGTGATTACAATTGACAATGACAAATTGTGCAATGTGCAAACGTTGCAAAGAGTTCAGTTTTTAATTTCAAATCTCCGGCGTCATGAGCGCAAATATGACCGTCTGGTCACTTACGAAATACAAATAAATGTCAGGTAAACATAATATAATTTCAGGCGTTAATCATATCAGTATAACAAATTTGCAAATAATATTTTGAAATTCTTTCGTATATGAAAATTGTTGAGGATAAATGTACGTGTAGCTTTAGAAATATTGAAATTAATAAATTTTTACATATTTTTTTTAAATTGCAAATAATACCCTAGAATTTGAAACTAAAATATATCAAAAACGCTAGAAAAGTCGCTAATCGCAAATTCCTAGTTTTTGTTAGCTAAACCACTTGTTAAATACCCTAGATTTAGCGACTTTTCGCGGTTGTTGGCAACACTGCCCAGGATCATCTGTAAGGTTAGTTTCGTCGTAACTTATCAACAAGGCGGAATCCACATCCTTTAGATTAACACTAGCGTTTTCAAAAAAGTTGTCAAGAACTTCGTGAGTCAAAGAAGCGCGCTTAGTTGATATATTCGCAGAAAAACGATTAGAAAGATTTGCTCTGTTGCGTTTTAAAAAGTTTTTGGCCCAATCCAACCCCGGTAAATTATCTTTTATATGGCGCTCGTTCCTGCCCCTTCGATCTAAATATCCTTTCGCAAGTAACCGAAGGTCCATGGTGTCAAATGGGTAACCCCATTGTCCAACAATGTTCAAATGTTCAACGAAACTTGCTTCTTCGTCGCGATTAAATAGCTGTGGATGTCCGGCATTTTTTTGGGATGATGTATTTTGATTTCTAACTTTCCGAGAAAGGGTAGATTTTGGGACACAGTATGTTCTGGATGCTTCAGATAAACTCATAGTGTGCGATTGGACAGCTCTAATTGCCCTTTATAACCGTTCAGCTGAATATGAATTATATGGGGTGTAATTTTTGCCATTGTGGACGTTTGATAAGGTTTTTTTATACGTTCGCACCATGTTTGATCTGAAAATAGTTTTCCGTAATCGTGGAATTTTAAAAACTAAAAATATTTAACGAATGTTATTAAGTTAGTTTTTCCCAACCTATAAACAATCACGTTCCAAATAACCCCATTTTTCGTTCAAGGTTTTAGATTATAATTTTAAAAACTATTTTTGTTTTAAACCAAATTAATATATCTTAGTGTCTACAGGTGTTATAAAAATTTGTTTTATCCATCAGTATTCGTTTTATACTTACGTGTGAAATCCGACAAAGCAAAGTTTCCAGCAATTATTTCTTCGTCGAACGACACCCGACCACATTCATCCCAATACTGAACACGTTTGCTGAAATTTCGCAGCAATAACCATGATAATAGTTATTTACTATACAAGTGGGATAACTCAATCATTATTATACGTGTGTGTAAGCACACAGGTATATTAATGATGCATCATCACACATGTATTGTACAAAATGTTATCTACGACTGCTTAAAATTGAGAAAAGTGCATTAAGAGAAATGTCAGATCTGTCATTTTCAAAAATATTTTAGTAGGAAAATGTCATTATGTCATTCATTTAACACTATTTCAGTTGGGTAATGAAGTCATTACACAACTCAGTTGCGTAATGAAACCATTACATAACTGAGTGGTGTAATGAGCTTCATTACCTAACTGAAACAGTGTCAAATGATTGACGTAATGAGTTACTTATCCCACTGGAGTAGATAAACAATGTTAGAGACGCTAGGCTACTAACTAACCCAAAAATATTCGGTATATTTGCAACAGGTACACCGTAGTACTACCGCGAAATTTAAAAAGGAATAAAGTATTATCTAGAGAAGTTGTGGGTCCGTAGAAAAGAATGGTGTATTTCGTACAGAAATACTATAATAACAAGAGGTAACAACACTAATAATTACACTGAAGCTTCAATTAGGATTTTTAAAGATATAATTCTGCAAAGGTGCAAGGTTTTTAACTCTTGTGCACTGGTTGATTTTATTGTCAATGTCTTCGAAAACTATTATAAGCGAAAATTGTTGGAATTTGCAAATTCAAGAAGATCTAAACCCCAAATTGATTATAAGAACATGTGTTTTAGAGAAAGAGAAGTGAGTATTATTTATCAAATAGACAACACAATTTTCCATGTTGCATCTGAAAAAGACTCGAATTTATTTTATACAGTTAATGCTAAAATTGCTTTTTGTGATTGTCCATCAGGCACAGGTGGCAAATTCTGTAAACACCTATGCGCAGTAGAACAAAAATTTGGTATATTATTTAAAACATCTCCAGTTCTAAGCGTTCATGGCAGAATACAGTTAGCCAAATTAGCTGTTGGACATTCAGCACCAGAAGAATTTTATAAAAATATGGATTCGAACGTAACTGATCTTGAAAACCCATTTGAATCAAATAATTCTGTTGCTGCTGAAGTAGAACTAGCAACTGTGGTTGATTTACAAGTTAACGGTGAGGAAAGTAAACGCCGATTTAAAGAAGAAATTGCAAAAATGCGCTGCGAATTTAATCGCATAACAAGTACACTCGAAGCGAATCAGAGCCAGAAACTACTTTATCCATCATCAAGTTTAATGCACTAATGAATAAACTAAAAACCCCTTCTCAAATTTTAAACTTTTTGGAAGCCAAAGGTCGCATATGTGGAAGAAAAACCAGAAAAATTAGAGTCCAGTCAACGTCAATTGCACGTCGTAGAAACAGAGCATTACCTCAATCTGGAAGAATTCAAGCTGGCAGGCCTTCCAAAAACGAAAAACTAAAACGGAAGCACAGCCTTGGAAACAACATTTTGCAAAACCTTCCAAATGCAAAATTACATTAAAACTAATTCTGTATTTCGTTTTTTAATAAAGGATAATGCATGCATGTACAACTTTTATTGTAAAAATATACAGGGTGTCCGGAAAATGAAGTCAATCCGTTAACTTTTGCACTTCTTTGCAGCTGGGCAATAGTAAAATCAGTAGGTAACTTTAAAAATTAACATTTGTTATAATAGCTTGTAAACCGACAAATATGCGGTTTTGGAAAAACTGTATTAAACCCTTTTTGTGCTCAACCTAAAGAACATTTTGGAAAATTTTTAAGACTTTTCTGAAATTTTAAATTTTGTATCAACAGCTTCAAAGAAGTTAAAAAAAATTAGATATTTACTAAACAAATCTATTTCTTACAATGGACAGAACAAGTTTGTGTGCTTTATTTATATCATGCTTTGTATTGCACTGGGATTTGTCTGACGCAACGCAGCGTATTCATAAACAAAGCCCCGACAGATCCAGAGCACCGCGTTCTGTACTATACAGGCTTTTGCCATTACGCTTCCGGGTTTTTTATGTATAATAATTAAATTAAGATATCTACCCTATTTGCTTATTGAACAGAAGTAGTATCAATAATAATATATTTCGCACTTACCTTGTTCCTTTCAAATGAATTCTAAATTGACATATCTCATCAATAAATATATGACATTGAAATTATGTCATTTAAATCTTTTTAAATGTACCTCGGCTAGCCAGCTTATTTAGCAATTAAGAACTCTATTTACTTCTCCGAATGGGTTATTGTTAATATAAATTATATCTTTAGAATTGTATTTTGAATTATCAAATTATTATCAATTTGACTTGCTTTTTAAATCACACTATCCAGTACTTGAAATTGAACCTTATAATTCAGTTATAGTGTATTAATATGTTTGGCTTGACATTACATTTAATAATCAAACTAAAGGTTGTCAAAATATTTAATTAAATTACTTGTTCCAAAAATGTGAGGTTAAACTTTCTTAAAGATAACTAGACCAAAAATAATACAATTTCTAAATATAAAAGCCGAAATCAAATCAAATTTGGAAAACTTAATATTATAAATGTTCTCTAAATCTAAAATACAATGTTTTATTCTGATTTTGCCGTACCAAACTGTTATTAAAATACACTAACCTTCTCAAAGATGAACTCGTACCTGAAGTGTGTTTCTATATCAGCTCCAAACTGATCACAGTCGTCAAGCATCTCCTTTAAGATGTCGAATACCCATAAAAACTCGTAGCTGTCGTGACCGTTTAATATTTTGTTAAACGGTAGTGCAGCATCCCACAAACACAAACACTCGCACTAACTGATGACTTAAACACCAATAACCACTATTAATCTCCAAATCGCTATGCGAATAATAATTGTGACTCCTTGGTCAGACTTTGATCGTGCAGAAGGCTATTCTTGCCAACGCGTACCAAATTTCAATATTATGCTCACAATTAAAGGGATATTAGACCTTTAACGTGACTAATTAGACTGAGATTACTCAAAATATAGAAACTTTTTCAGTTGCAGTAAACAACCCTCTGGTTGCTAATATTTACTACCACCAGCTATTCACGTACACTTGTTATCACATGATACCCTTTAGATATCTGGATATTAATTGAAAATAATTAAGCATTCTCGCAGCATGCTACATTACAAGGCTTGATATTTTAAAATTTATGATGATTTTAAATTAATGATTCTTAATTACATATACCTTCACACGCTGGAATTTCCCTCCTGGATTATAATATTATTATTCTCGAAATCTGTTAAGGTATTATACCACAGCTTATACATTACTAAGCTCTATTTAAGCATTATTATTATAATACTAGCTGTTACCCGCGACTTCGTTCGCGCGAGGTTTGTTATTTGTGTATTAAATAATGACTAATTATTTTCTGTCATCCCATCCTATCCCCGTCCCTTTCTCCGTCCCCGTCTCCGTACCGTCCCATTCCGTACCGACCCGTCCCGTCCCGTCCCGAGCCCACCCCTTCCATCCCACCCCTTCCCTTCCCTTTCCGTCCCGTCCCGCCCCGTCCCGTCCCTTCCCTTATGTCATGTCCACCGTCTTGGACTTAAAAATAAATGCCATTTTCGCAATCAACGTCCCAAAAAACCTCAATGACGACACCCATATCGTATTTTAGGCTTATTTACCCCATTTCACCCCCTAAGGGGTTGATTTTCGAAAAATCACGGAATACGTGTTTGCTTATTTGTTTTTAGGAGTACTCCTACGAAGTTTCAAGTCGAAATGTCTATTTAATATTATTTCTCCATACAAAATTGGAAGCCCCATTTTACCCCTTTAGGGGTTGAATTTCGAAATATCCTTCCTTATTCCGTGTATACATCATAAAGGGAACCTCTATGCAAAATTTCCGCTTTCTAGGTCCAAGGGTTTGGGCTGGGCCTTGATGAGTGAGTGAGTGAGTGAGTCAGGACTTTCAGTTTTATACTATATTTATAATATAATATTTCTACCTTCAAAGAAAAGTGGAAATTTTAAGGCGTATTTCATCTAGACATCTAAGGTCTAAACTAATTTATTTATTATAGGCATAATAAAACTATATAAAGGCACCTATATTATAAATTGAAGTGGATATAGAAAGTTTTAAATATTTGGTTTTTTTATTTGTAATTTTGACATTGATAAACAAAATTTTAATTTTTTTGAGTTACGCGCAAAGCGCCATTTTCGAGTACCGGTCTGTTGGTTACTTTGGATTAGTTTGGGTTTAAACCAGTTTAAACTAAAAACTTTCTATACCTACCTACTTCAATTTACAATATGAGAAAGCGTGGTTTTTTTACTGGGGTATTTTTTCTGTTTTTTTTTCGGGGGGTTTTTGTAGGGATTTTTTTCCTATGGTGTTTTTCCTTTTTTCCCAACATTCTTATTCTTCGCAAATCAAAATAATAAAATATCTATATCAACGACTATTAATTGTAAGCAAATCGGTATATAGGCATCGTTTAAAAATGTTTTTATTTATTTACAGAGCCAGAATATGGGCAATGAAAGCCAATCGAGAGGACCTGTTTGGAAAACTAATCGACTTACATAAAAGTTACTCGATATGTGAAAACCATTTTGAAGAGAGGATGTTCACGAGTCACTTTGATATACGATTAGTAGCCACTGCAATTCCTACCCTATTCCCGTCCCTCGAGGGGAGTTCCAGAACTGACCATTCGTATAGTGCACCGCCCTTGCAACTTCCTGCAAAAATACGAGTTATAGATGACAGAGTGTTAGTTCCAGGCGGGGTTCCACCTGTTCCACCTGCACTATTTGATTCAGGTATTAAAAGTCATAGTGTTTTAATTAATTTAAAATAAATCTGAATGTTATGTAACCAGGGTGAAGCGAGGGGTGAACCAAAAATAATTGTACAGTGCTTTCATTTTAATTTGTCCCACTTTTAAAAGACTATAACTTTTTTATTCTTTAATTTTTTAAAATGAGCTAAAAATCACATGATATCTGTACATGTCAAGTTTTGTTCAAGCGTTTGGCCCACCCTGCATAAAAATATCTCCAATTTTTAGCCAAATAAATTGTTCCTTGTTTAAGACTGCATATTCACCTAAGTTGTTATTAAAACGTTATATAAAATGTATTTTTGCAGCTGACCAGACAAATGTATTTGAAACCGAGCTAAAAACCGAGGTTCAACATGAGATCGCCGTGAGTCCAATTACAGTTAGTCCTCGTCTGACATCTCCAACATCTACCCAAACGTCAGCCAGTTTATCCTTCGATACCCCAAGGAAGGTTAAATACAGAGAGCACATCAAGTCCATAACTGCCGAAAACAAATATTTACGACAAAGGGTTCAGGTACTTGAAAGTCCAAAAAACAATGAATTGGACAATATATGTCCCTAACATTTAAATTTTGCAATCCAGACACTGCAAAATGTGTTAATATGCAAGTATCACAGTGGCATAAAGATCCAAACTCCAAAGGGTAGACGTTATAGCAAAGAGTTTAAAATTGAATGTCTATCAATATATTTTGCTGGTCCCCGAGTGTATAACAAAATATTTAATGTCTAAATATAGCCTTCCCTCGCCTAACACTTTGCTAAAAGAAATCAGAGCTTGTAAGATAGGACCAGGATTAGATAATCCCGAGTTCTTCATTTTATTAAAAAAAAAGGTTGACAGTCAACCCCAAAGCAAATATTGCTTATTGTGCTTCGATGAAATGTCTATAAAAGCCAATTTATTTTATGAACGAAATCAAGATTACATCATTGGGCTAGTAATAGATGATACAGGGGGAAGATTTTCAAACCAACTTTAAGTGCCAGTGTATTTATGGTCAGAGGAATTTATTGGAAATGGAAACAGCCGATAGTCTATTTTTTATGTCATACTTCTTGTCCTGCTAACCTATTACATAAACTTTTAATGAAGCTGTGCAAAAATTAAAAAATGTGGGGTTAAATGTTTGTGCAGTTACTTGTGATATGGGGTCCAACAATATCAAATTGTCAAATATTTTAAAGATATCTCCAGGCAATAATGGTTTTACTTAGAAAACCGGTATCTCTTTTTCATCTTTGATGTGCCACATATTATAAAATCGATGAGAAATATGGTGATGACGTATGACTTTTATGTTAATGGTAAAAAAATGTCGTGGCAATATATTAAAGACTTCTATAAGTTAGATCAAAGATTTCCCGTTAAAGCAGTATACAAATTAACCGATTCTCATATTTACCAGACTAGTTTCCAAAAAATGAAGGTCAAACTTGCCACCCAAGTACCTATTTAGTTACTCAGTCCATGTAGGTATGAGTTTTTATATTAGATTTGGTTCCCTTCCCGCGGAAGCGACTGAAACTGCTCAATTTGTTAATAGAGTAGATCAACTATTCGATATTTTAAATTCTTCTGGTACAAAATGTATTATAATTTGTTATTGTAATATACGTAGGTGTAAGTAAATTTTTTATTTTGTTTTTTGTCTATTTACTTTTTTTGTATGTGTTAATGAAAAATGAATTTTGTGACATTCTTTATTACCGTCGTTAAACCATTAGTATTATTAATAGGTAAGCATTTTTTATTTTCTTTCTTTTCCATCTGTTAGTTTTCAATTATTGGGCAATAAAACTTATTAAAAACCTAAGCTACACAACTTTATTATATTATAATTTATACCCTTTCCTTAAAAACTGACATTATATTGACAGACATCACCGTGCAACTGTCAAAAGCAATCATTTCTAAGGTCCTTTCTCAACTAGGCAAAATAATTAAGATTTTTGCATCCGAATTTTATTATTCGACACACTCACCATTTGGAAAATACACGCCGTAAATGCCAAATTGTTAGTACGAAAATCTGAATTTCGCAGAGCTGAGAAAGGACCTTAACAATGACCTGACGTTCAGGAGGAACAGCTAAAGATAAACCATCATCTTGAACAACTAACGGCAAACGGCACAATCAACGACTTTTCGTAAGATTACAGATAACACCCCTTATCTTGTAATTATTCTGACCTCAATTTTATAAATCGCCCTTTGTCAGCCCACAAGAGCTCTTTTAATCTGTAACAACGAAATTGTATTACTTTTCAGAATCAGTTTAATGTATTTTTTAATAATCCTTATTAACTCCAAATACAAACGTCAACAAATATCATTTCCTATAAACTTTAAAATTACCTACTACGGTACTGTCAGGCAGAAATTAGACATTTTACTTCAATAAATAATCGTTTTAATCCGGCTCTGACTTTTCCCCTCTGTGCGACAGAGAAAGCAAGGCTTCTGCCTCGCTTGCTCGCAGACCGCGACATCATAGGTGCCGCCGAGTGTTCTAGCTGTGTGTGTTAAAAGCTGTGGCAGAAGTATGCGTAGGTCCGTTAATGACTTGATACAGACCAGTTCTGTCTAGGAGATTATATTAAGTTTTAGAATCACACGAGTCAAAATTTAGTAAGTTTATATTAAAATCGTCTAGACAGAATAGCTCATCATGTGTGGGTATAATAATATACAAAGTAGTGTCGAACACATCCAGAAAGTTAACATAATAATAGTTAGGAGGCTTGCAGACAACTCCCACAGCAAATTGTTGTCCATCAATACTCACAGTTAACCATGCTTCTCGATCATGCGACTCGTTTGCAGCACATGAAATTTAATTGTAGACCTTAGATAAATATCGACTCCACTTGCTATTGCTTCACGATCTTGTCGTACCAAATGATAACCATCGATAGCTACAGAGTCTGAAGAATGATTCTTCAGCCAGGTTTCGGTGACTCCAATTACATCAAAATTTTTGTGTAAAACCAGCTCTTACATTTAAGTATGCACAGTTTAAGGAGAAATTCATCTAGCTCAACAACATACTGTAATCATTTTCAAAAAATGGGGTAAATAATATATGAAAAAATCTAAATTAATCATAACAAATAACAAAGAAATTATCTTAAACAAAATAGCAGCAGTGAGTAGTATTATTACTTAACAATTCAAAAATATATCTTACTCAACTGGTAGCGTAGATAACTCAGCGTCACTTTCAATTTTAAATATTCTGCCAAGGTGTTTGATAACGATTAGACCATCCCAAGTCCATACGTTTCTTGTTCCATGTTTCTGATTAGCGATCCGGAGAGTATTCAGTCTTGCATATGTTAAATCTTCTTTAATGGAAAATTTAGAACCTTTCAGCTTTGATTTCGATCTAAAAATCTGCTGCCTGACATTATAAGAAGTAAATTTAAGTATAAGCGGATTGGGCTGCCCTTGTTTTCTTCCCTTCACTGGATGACTTAGATCTGTGGTCGTTTTAGGCACCTCAGTATCAAGGTGGTCCAGAAAAAACTTGATTTAAACTTTATCGGTGTTTTAATTTACGGCCTCAGATTCCGAAAATCCTTATATTATTCCGCGGGGAATACTGCTCGGGTCTATCAATTTTCAATTCATGATTATTAAGAGTTTTTGAAAATACTTTTCTTCAACTGCACATATCCGGTCATTAAGTTCAGCGAATTTTTTGTCCATAAGTTCCTGGATTTTAGATAAAAACGAGTCCATAAATGTGCCAGACAGAAAAACCTTTTCTACAACGCGTTGCACCAACTTATCTTCACTATCTTTTCCTTCGTCGGATTGTGATTGTGATCAACTACCCCTCGTAGATTATACTCGCCGCCGGCCATGATTAACAATGAACGTATAGCGGTTTACGATTTATAGGATTACAATGAGATTGTAACTTCACAATACTGCACGCTGCACGCTACAATACGTCTAGCTGCTGCAACAGTCCATACTAGACTGTGTGTTGCTCGCGTTTATATTTTGAAGATTATTACACAAAACCCGCATACAAAGTATGATTTAAAATTGATCTAATAACGCCAAAAAAACTCAAGTTGCTTGTGTCTTGCATTTCTACGGGGTCAATAATCAGCACTAGGGCGCTTATCGCTTGATAATCAGGACAAGGGCGCCTATCAGATTATCAGTTCGGGATTGGTCGAATTTTAAAAAATGCATGATTCTAATTGAATATCAGTTATGTCACTGTTGTGTGTAGTTAGATTATTTATTAAACAGTCCTATCAGCCAATAGTAATGAGAAAAAAATTCCAATCGACCAATAGCATCAAAATTACACTGACTATTTGCTAGTAGCTGATTACAGCGACTATTTTTTCACAAACCATTCAAATCGTTCTTCTGCTGTAACACAACTATGTAAAAGTGGAGTAGGTGAGCAGCAGTTGTTAAAAATAACAGGACACTCATCTGGAAGCTCCATCAAACCCTATCTACAACTTGGACTGTTTAAAAAATAATCACGCCGAATTACACTCGTGGTAATAATTTTTTTTATATAATTTTAAGTAGATTAGCACTCATATTTGTTGCTATTAATAGCAACAAAGATTCGCGAATCTAGTTAAAATTATCAAAAAATTATCACCACTTACGTAATTACTGTTGATTATGTATCAAAACTATTCATGATTATTTATATGCATTTCTTTCAACCTACGTACTTCAAGCAGTTCTACAAATCATCGATAGGTTTTGGAGAAACTGCCCCAACGATGATCACATCTGCGACGATTTGATATTAAGTAAGTGCACTACTTCCTTAATTTTCAAATTTCTCAAGAAGAAGAAGCCAAATACCTCTAGTACCCAAGAACATCGGAAGAAAAGGGAGTAGGTTGGTATTTAGATATTGTTTTATATGCATTTATTTTTTGTTCTAGAATTTAATATTTGTTGCATTGTATATTATTGCTGCTGAATGTATTTAATACATTAATAAAAAAATTACTACTGCTTTCCTTAAATAATTGTTTTATTTACATTAAAATTGTACTGTTGTAATTTGTGTTTAAGAAATAATTTGGAAACTTTAATTGCTAATGTCTAATTCAGCATTAGCAGTTAAAGTTTAGGAATTATTTTTTAAATTTATGAGATTCGTGGGTTGCCTATATGCGCCATTTAAATTTCGCGCTTCCGACAATTTAAACTCCCGCTCATTCTGTGGCACTCTTAGCATTCACTAATGTAAAAAATATATTGCTATGATATAAACAAGAAGACTGTAAGAAGGAGAAATAACTCGCGTTTGGAAGTGGGCCGCTAAAAGTTGACAAATATGGCGGTCGCCGTGTAACATTATCCATTCACAAATTCATGAACTGTCAATGTCAAAGATTTGCTGAGTGTAACTGGAAATTCGGACCATGTTTTAACAATTAATAACACATTTGAAATACACTGCATTTGATTAACAACCGTAAACTGACTTTTAACCGCGATTGCAGGTTAATTCAGCTCGCTTCCAACTCTGGAACAGCAGCGAAAACGAACGAAATTGACCGAAGATAGTACACGCTGTCGACAGCACCGCGACGGCTATCCCCAGCATTGTGGCCGCTTTTATATACAGCCGTCATAGCAAGCTAAATCTCCTTAGTACAGTCTTCTTGGATATAAACATGGTAAAAAATAAATTCTATAAAAAGTTGAATCACTGAAAACTGGCCAAGATTGGTATAATACCTGCAAAAATAAGAGAAAGTCAAGTAATATAATATAAATCAGTATCGATATGAATAACGTATAAATGTTCATTTAATGCACTGTTTTTGAAGCTCAATTGACAATAGAATGGGCAATTAGGCCCAAAGCAAGTGGTTTGAACGGTTTAGAATTGTTTATTGTTCATATGAAATGCATTGAAGAATGTCGCAACGTGTTGAAGTATAACTTACCTTTGTTAGTGTTGCGCTTTGTTATAATCTAGGTAAGTGTCAAATATGTTTAAAAATTATAGATAAATATTGCTAACCTAAAAAAATTACGTTTGTTAAAATTTTAACTAGATTGATTTAAGTTGGTAATTAATAAATGTTCCTTCTGTAAAAGAGTGCCAGGAAAGGGAATAACCAATTGCTTTTGTTTTACAAAAGAGAGAAGCTGGCGGGTAGACAAATTTAATAAATTGTGACAGCTATTAAAATGTTCTTCCAGAATTAAAGTAAAACTGATGAACTCTGGGTAGAATTTGCTTAAAACATTGTTAACATCGTTGTTACTGTTTGAGGAATAAGCGGTAGGCGTTGCAGACTGTCGACATCGGAAGCTGTTGTTGGTTGGATTTTTACAGTGAAAACTAGAGAAGTTTTAAGGTTTGTGTAAAGAATTTATAAAAGCTTTTTGAGTAACAATGAGTAAAAGAAAGTGTAAAAATAAACTTAATACAGTACTTATAGTCTGTTTTTTGGCTTTATGATTCAGAGCAGGCCTTGCATTTATATTATTTTAGCAGTGTACAACAGTTTAGTTACAAAATATACCTAACGTCAAAATCAAGGTCCCCGAGATTGTCACGTTGACACTTCAATAACGTTTAATAAAATGCCACGAAAAAGCAGCATTAATAGTAAAGCTAAATTAGCTATAAAACGCTGTTTTACTAATATAAAAGATTTCAATGGCAAATTAAGTAAAACAGCCATCATTGGAAGAGTTGGTCAAATCTTTGATGTAAGTATCCTTTATCTAATAGACGTGTCTGTCTGGGACGCAGTTTTGTCTGTGTGGGACGCCGTTTTGTCTGTCCGGGACGCTGTTTCAGCAGCCAAACCGTAAGAGATAGAGAAGAAAGTTATGAAAGTTATATGTTTGAAATGGTCATGTCAGGTCAGCAACCGAATTTCAGTCACGTGACACTTCCGGTTTTCGAGAAATCACAAAAAAGGCCGTTTTTCAAATAGAACGCGTATTAAATAAAAACTGTTTCAGCAGCCAAACGGAGCTGCGACCCTCTGCGCCTTCAAACGTCGGCGTCGATCGGTTAGGCAACCACTTTGACACCTTCCAGGTCTGGGTACAGTTTTTATTTAATACGCGTTCTATTTGAAAAACGGTCTTTTTTGTTTTTTTAAATGAGACATTTGTCTCACTGGACTGCTAGTTAATAATTAATCCATTATAAAATTTCTTACAATTTGTTATTATGCTAGATTTTGAATGCAACTCTGTTTAATCATATAAATAAAGGAGAACGATCGAAATATGTGTGTTCGTCACGACAATTGCAGACGCGATGACCCCCATTTGCGTTTGTTTGCATTTCGCCGTGGCTTCGATTTCGTGACCGGGGCGGAGCCCCGAGGGCCCCCTTGGAGAGGGGTGGATTCCCGAGGGCCCCCTTGGAGAGGGGTGGATTCCCGAGGCCCCCCTTGGAGAGGGGCGGAGCCCTGATGGCCCCTTGGAGAGGGGCGGATCTTCGAGGGCCCCATTAGAGAGGGACGGAGCCCCGTCAGCCCCCTTGGAGAGGGGCGAACCCCGAGGGCCCCCTTGGAGAGGGGTGGATCCCCGTGAGCCCCATTGGATAGAAGCGGAGCCCCGTGAGCCTCCTTGGAGAAGGGCAAAGCCCCGTGAGCTCCATTGGAGAAAGGCGGAGCCCCGTGAGCCCCCTTGGAGAGGAGCGGAGCCCCGAGGGCCCCTTTGGAGAGCGGCGGATCCCCGTGAGCCCCCTTGAAGAGGGGTAGAGCCCCGTGAGCCCCCTTGGAGAGGGGCGGAGCCCCGTGAGCCCCATTGGAAAAAGGCGGAGCCCCGTGGGCCCCCTTGGAGAGGGGCGAAGCCCCGAGAGCCCCCTTGGAGAGGGGCGGAGCTTCTAGAGCCCCCTTGGAGAGGGGCGGAGCCCCGAAGGCCCCCTAAGAGAGGGGCGGAGCCCCGAGAGCCCCCTTGGAGAGGGGCGGAGCCCCGAAGGCCCCCTTGGAGAGGGGCGTAGCCTCGTGAGCGACCTTGGAGAGGGGCGAAGCCCGGGGCCCCCTTAGAGAGGGGCGGAGCCCCGTGAGCCTTCTTGGAGAGGGCCGGAGCCCCCAGAGCCCCCTTGGATAGGGGCAGAGCCCCAAGAGCCCCCTTGGAGAGGGGCGGAGCCCCGAAGGCCCCTAGAGGAGGGGCAGAGCGCCGTGAACCTCTTGGAGAGGGGCGAAGCCCCGAGAGCCCCCTTGGAGAGGGGCGAAGCCCCAAAGGCTCCCATTGGAGAGGGGCGGAGCGCTATTTGAGCGGAATTATGATTAAATCGATGCGATTTTAGAAAAAGGCCCTAACAAATTCGCGTTTCTTTTTGAAAAACTACTCAGTGGTGACACATAAAATGTGCTTAGCAGCGCATACGAAAATATATCAGAATAGACCGCGCAATAGCGCGCAGCCCCGTTTATATTCTAAATGAAGCAAAATCACAACTCCAGCAACAACCGAATGACAACATGAAAAAGGTTTCAGGGAGGATATTAAGAAACTTTGGAATTTTTACTTTGGATAATTTATTGCGATGTGCAAGAGAGGAACTAAATTATATCAGGACTCGTTCAAAATTATACTACACATTAAAAAATATTGGGTATAAATACAAACTTATGAATGGAAGAAAATTGGTTTGTGAGAAGAATCATGTAATTTCGGCGAAGATTACTTCTTTAAAGAAATATTTACAATTTCGAAATACTAGTGAAAAATGTATGTTCCGGTTTTTGGATGAAACTGGATATTTCGCAATGGAACCAGTCTGCATAGGTAGACCCACGACACAGACTTGAAAAGTAATCCATCTAAAGTTAAGGCGGAGGGAAAGAGATATACTATTTTGCATGCAGGATGCACATCAGGATTTTTACCAAGCTGTGTGACTTACTGTTGGGTTCGGACAATAATGACAGCTACTATCATAAGTGTATGAACGGTGGCATTTTTAGGTGATGTTGAAAAAACAGTGAATCCCTCTTATATGTTTAGCATCATATAAATAAAGGAGAACGATCCAAACGTGTGTGTCCGTCACGACAATTGCAGGCGCGATGCCCCCCATTTGCGTTTGCATGCATTTTGCAGTCGCCTTGATTTCGCGACCGGGGCGGAGCTCCGAGGGCCCCTTTGAAGAGGGGCGGAACTCCGAGCGCCCCTTGGAGAGCCGCAGAGCTCCGTGGGCCCCTTGGAGAGGGGCAGAGCCCCGAGGGCCCTTTTGGAGAGGGGCGGATCCCCGAGGGCTTTTTGGAGAAGACCTCCTTGAAGAGTAGCGGAGCCCTGTGAGCCCCCTTGGAGAGGGGCGGATCCTCGAGGGCCCCCTTAAAGACGGACGGAGCCCCGTGAGCCCAAGGGCGGATCCTCGAGGGCCCCTTAAAGAAGGGCGGAGCCCCGAAGGCCCCCTTGGAGAGGGGCGAAGCCCCGATGGCCCGTTTGAGAGGGGCGGAGCTTCAAAGGCCCTTTTAGAGAAGGGACGAGGCCCGAAGACCCCTTGGAAAGGGGCGAAGCCCCGAGGGCCCCCTTGAAGAGGGGCGGATCCCCGAGGGCCCCATTAGAGAGGGACGGAACCCCGTGAGCCTCCTTGGAGAGGGGCGGATCCCCGAGGGCCCCATTTTAAGCAACTGTTCTCTCTTCAAATGATAACAGATCTCCTTTAGATGGTTAACATCAATTAAAACTTGCACGGGTGTTTATCTACAAATAACTCCGGTTTTATCAAAAAATTGTTTTAAAACGGTGATACTGAAACTAACAATAATGGTTTTCAGTTGAAAACGTCTGAAATATTACTGAAATATGACTACAAATGCCTGTGTAAACTGCAGGAGTCGTCTGTACCGCATTCACTCCATTTGTTACACTGTGACAGGATTTTCATGTTCATTTGTTTAACGGTGTCAGTGACATTTAGTAACAAAGTATTACTAAAGTCAAAATTATTGCTTGGTTAAAATTTATTTTGCATTCGTATTTACTTTATTTTTGTGTATAAAATAACGCAAGTGTACATCAATGATGATACAATATTTATTTTGATGCTTAGGCCGTGTTCAGTAACTGAGTTACTTTAGATATTTATAAAATGTAAATGTCTTATTTTGACATTAGTAACTTTTTGTAACTAAATATGCGTACACTGCTAAAAATATTCAATAGAACATTGAAACGACTCTAAATGGCGGACTTTAAAACAACCAATCAGAAACAGGACCAAAATTGACCACACTGTCATTAATATAGGCACTGTACTGTGTACCTGTCAACACGTTAGTTCGTGGTGTGTATTTTTGTGATATTTGTGTGCTGTATTTCGTGTGATCTGCTGTCATCCATGCTGTCTCGAGATGCCAACCATTGTTCCTTTTTCGCCTTCTGTTGGCATGAAACCGGTGACACCAATAACTTGACAGAAGCGATGAGATTAAGAATCGAAAAATTGATGTAAGGTCGAGAATCGAACTGATCTAGAAAATTGGCGAAACTGGCGAAATGTTTAGCAGAGGTTGTTCAAGTTTGGCATCTTGAGCCACATACGATGACGTGCTGATCGTATAGGACTTTTTTCATCATGTCGACAATTAGTAGTGCGATGGCTCCTCTTG
This sequence comes from Agriotes lineatus, assembly GCA_940337035.1. Lineage (NCBI taxonomy): Eukaryota > Metazoa > Arthropoda > Insecta > Coleoptera > Elateridae > Agriotes > Agriotes lineatus. The sequence continues at coordinate 22,721 of CALNHX010011769.1, forward strand.
GAGCCTTTCAACGGTTAGGTGAAAGCAGTGAGCTTCCACCTCACCACGTCAACGTTCCTCTTGGTTTAGAGGACGGGTATTTCCCTATTTCTTCCTCCACAAAAGAACCCTCTGCTTCCTGTCATGCGAAATGTTGTGTTTTCTGAGATTGTGTAACAGGTGTGTATACTCTGTTCACTATGGTTCCGGATTGTCAAAAATGTCGTTTTATGGTAGCACTCTTGAATTTCTATTGGTTTTTCTGTTACTACTAGGTTGGACAACAAACAGCGTAATTTTGAACATTGGGTTTTTGTTACCTGGCAACTTTTATTTATTTTTGCTTAAGTCAGTTCGAAATATAACCTATAATTTACAGTTTTGACATTAGTAGCTTTATTAATTGTTTCTAGTTACCCATAGCTAGACTTAAAAATATTAACCATGATATAAAGGATGGTTTTTAATTGGATTTTGACATTGACAATCCGGGACTATAGTGAATAGAGTATAACAGAACGGAATGGCCCTACGTAATAGGCCTAAAAATGGTGGTAAATTGAATAGGGACATCATAAAGGACCTAACATTTAAAACAGTGAGAGAAGAAATAAGTGAAGGCAGTGTCAAATACTTAAACAAACTATCGTACCACACCAACGTTTATGCAGTTAACCTGCTTAACAATAGTGAGGACACACATAGACTGAAACGGTTTAAACCACTTGAACTACCATATAGATTCAGTTAATTAACTCATAATAGTGCGCAAACAGTAACAAAAGAGTGTCATTCAAAGGAATGCCGCTCCCACATTTTTAAACATGAAATTTTATACATTGTAACATAAATTTTGCTTATTGTATCTTTTACAGATTGCAAACAGTTATTTCAATTTAAAAAATTGAATAGGATAGACCGCGCAATAGCGCGCGCAGCCCCGTTTATAAATAATAACTTCTACAACACAGATTTGCAAACAAAAGTCAGCAGCAAGTTTTTAATAATATATTTTCACATTAGAACATATAGAAATTTTATGACGTTTCTGTACAGTTAGATACCAACCATGTTTAAATAAAATTTCTTAAAATAAAACAATACCTTATTTAATGTCAGTGATTCAGTAATTGTAGCTTTCATTATGTATCATAGTGCTTATAACTAAGATAACACATTGGCAGTTGTAATAAGTTTTTGACATTACTAGTATTTTTTCTTTGTAACCAACTACCTACACTGTTACAAAAATGCAAAAGCAAAGCCTGCTCTGAATCATAAAGCAAAAAAACAGACTATACGTAGGTGAATTGATTGATGTGTGTATCAATGTAAAGTATAATTGTCAATACCTGGTTTGAAAAGGTGTAGAAGTCAAGTTGACATTAAATGTCATTTAGTAGTCAAAAATTTTAAGAATAGAATTTAAAATTCAATTAACAGATCACTAGATTGGCGAACCTCCCTGATAAGAGTACTCAATTAAAATAATTATTCAAAATACATAATTGATTTGAAAATTAAGTAAGGGCTAACAAAAAAAGAAGCTATTATATAAATATTAGCTGTTTAATGTGGTACTTGTTGTCACTACACAAAATTAAATGGTAGCCCAACGTCGTGCAATTGATATGCATAATTAATGACAATGCAGCTAACGAGGAGCTATCAGTAAATAAATATTGGTGTCTGAATGTGAGGCTAGTAAAAAAATTAAAATAAAAGGGTTTGATTGTAAATGATAAACCAAGTTTATGGTTAATTGGTTATTAACCATTATGAAGTAAGGAACAGGATTGTACTAAAACAATCATAATTTAAAAACGTATCATAACTGAGTTCTTTTGAGAGAAATAAAGTAATAGAATAGGACAATCAATAAGAATAACTAAAGCATTTTATAAAGGTCCAATTGGTAAACAAAATATAAAGATTTACAATTGAATATAAAGGTCTGTAATTAAAAGTAGGTACATTTAAAAATCCATACTTAAATATGGCAGACAAAAGGGTAACAAGAAAAAGTAAGAAGGACAAGAAGAGATGGAAGCAGTAACGAGTGGTGCTGAAGTTGAAGTGGAGGAAATACAGCAAGAGGTAGGAATACGAGGTGATCAGGTGAGGATTCAGCAGGAATCAACAGGAAAAACAACCATCGAGATGGAGAAGTTAGTGGTGATGATGCAACAAATCATGCAAGATAATGAAAGGACAAAAAAGGATTTGCAACAGTCGATCGAGCAAACTGCAGAGAAAATTGAACAAAAAGCTGAGGAAAGTAAGAAAAATGCAGCAGAGTTGAGGAAGGATTTACAAGTAACTGAGAAGAATGCAGAGGAAAAGGAAGGTAGGTTTTAAGCAACAATAGAAAGAACTACAGAAGAGTTGAAAAAGGAATTACAACAGTAAATTGAGGAAAATGCAGATGAAAGTAAGAAGGATGCAGAGGAAAGAGAAAGGCGATTACAAGAGTTAATTCAGAAGGATGCTGAGGTAAGGGAAGGTAGGTTACAAGCAGCGATTAAGAGAACTGCAAAGAAGGTGCAAGAACAAAAAGACCAGGCAAAAAAGATGGAAGAATCAATAAAGGAGTTTAAAGAAGAATTTAATAAGGTGTTAATTGAAGATAAACAGGAACTACAACTAGAAGTAAATAAAATTAATATAATATTGAATAATTGTAAGAATGAAATTAAGGATGAAATGAGAGCAGAAAGGCATGAAGAAATTAAACAAATGGAAGAAATTTTGAACCAAAAAGTAGGAAAAAAGTTAAATAATAACAAGGAAGAACTTGAAGGAAAATTAGAGGGGATGAAATTAACAATAGAAGAATGTATAAAAACACAGAAAGAGTGTATCGATAGAAGAATGGATTTGATAGGGGGAGAGACAGAAGAAATAAAAATGAAATGCAGGAAGCAATGTTAAAGCATGAAAGTAATGTCATTTTAATAAAAGATGGAAATTTAAAGAAATTGAGTAATATGATGAGGGACAAAAATAGCAGATATTTAAGAAGAAATAAAAGATTTTATAAAGTAAGAAGAATTACAGGAGGTTGTATAATTAATGTTAATAAAAATAAGAAGAAACCAAAGAAGGAAACAGGTAAACGAAGATTAAAGGAGCAGGTAAAGAAGTTAAAAGAAAGGCTGCGACAAAATGAAATATTGAGGCTTGAAGCTGAATTAAGAAAATTCAAACAAGCAGCTAAAGAAGCCAAGGACGTCATAAAGACCACTCAAGAAAATATCAAAAGCATTTTTAGATAACAATATATATATATTAGCTGTTTAATGTGGTACTTGTTGTCACTACAATATATATACATTTGTCGTCTGTAGTTTATGGCCCTTGCTTAAAGATTATGGACAAAAAAAGGTTACAACGTGTTCAAAATGCTTGTCTATGATGAATTTATTATTCGTAAATACATGCCTATATCTCATAAACTGAGGGATGCTGGTTGGCTGAATATTCAAAACTTCACTCTGTGGTCACATTTCACAAATTATTACGGAAAAGTATCCTAAATATTTGTGTAGAAAGGTAACGTACAGATCGGATATTCACAGTGTGAATATCGCTTCAGTGGTCTGTTAACAACTATGCATAATACTAAAAACCTTAGCTCTTCATTTAGATACCAAACCGGCAGCATTTACATTCAGGACCATCTACATACAAGAAGTTAAACCAATATATTTAAAACACGCTACAAAGAACTATTATTTACTACGCAGTCATAGCGTGGAATTTATACAGTAGATCTCTATACTCGATTTATAATTCGGCCAATATTTATTAGGTGCTTCGGATATGCATTAGTATGGACTGTACATATTCTAAGTATATTCTTTTTTTCTTTATATTCCGTTAGGTTAAGTGGAAGAGCAAGATCTGTTCTTGTAACTGAGAAAATAAAGCCATGTTTTACTTTTACCTCAGTTACTATGTAAATTATGTTGCTTATATTTTCTTTGGTTGGTTCAATAAACGGCATTATTATTATTATTATTATTTATTATATAAATCTATAAAGAGGCATTGTCCTACGGCTCCGTCTAGAAATAGTCGACAAACAGTTGCACCTTTTTTGTATATTTTTTTCCTGTTTATATAGCTCCTCATCGCTGAACCCGATACGTTCTTATTAGCAATTAAATAATGGAGCAGTTTTAATTGGTCTTTATTACATTATTAGAACATAACTACACACTTGTGCACGCTATCAACCGCAACCAACCACGGTCGTGACCTACGTATATGCTAACAGCTGTTGAGTTATTACAACGTTACAACTGCACACGCTAGGTGGCAGCAGGTATCGGAGGATTATGGTAGAAGAAATAGAAATTAACATGACAACACTCTCCCTTAATCCTTCGATTCCAAACATAACAAACTCAAACAAAGTTATGTTTCATGCCACCGAGACCTTTCGTCATTATGTCAGCTACCATTTTATCAGTTGACAAATACATAAGTTTTATTTGTTTGCTATCAACTGCTTCTCTAATAAAATGATGTTTAATGTCGATGTGTTTCGTTCTTTGTGAAACACAGGATTGTGTGCCAATTTGTTTTGCGCACCTTGATTATCGTTGTACAAGGGAATCGTTGATGTTCTATGTAGTAGCTCTTGTAGCAACCTTCTGATATACATAGCTTCCTTGGCAGCTTCTGTTAGCCCCATGTAGTATCTGCTTCCGTGCTTGACACAGCAACTGTTCGCTGGTTCTTGGACTCCCAGCTTATTGCAGCTCCAGCGAGCTTGAATACGTAGCCAGATATGATTCACAGTTGGCCCAATCAGCATCTACATACCCTTGAACGTGATCTCCAGTTTTTCTGAATACTAAACTCTGGTTCATTGTTCCTTTCAGGTATCTAAGTACCCTTTTTGCCGCCTGCCAATTTCCTTGGTATAACAAGAATTAAATTGACTAAGTACACTAGTGGCATGAATTACATCCATTGCAATCAGATTTAATTATTTTATGGCTTACATCTATTGGTGTACCAACCGGTTTGCAGTCGACCATACCAAACTTAACTAGTACATCATTAAGATACAACTGTTGATTGATATAATTCTCTTCTTTTTCCTTGTCCCTATTGATTTCCATTCCTAGGCAATATTTAGCTTCCCCTAATTCTCTACACTAAATCTAGTCATGAGTTCTTTCTTAAGGCTATCACTTTCACGTTTATCGTTTGAAAATATCAAGAGATCGTCAACATATACTGCAATCAACACAACATTATTATTATTTTTTATATAAACACAAGGTTCATTTTCACATCTTTTGTAACCTATTTCACTAAGCACGTGTGAAGTTCTTGTTCCAGGACCTGGAAGCCTGCTTGAGACCATACAGTGCCTTTTTCAGAGACATACTTTATTTAATTGCTTCTCACCCACTAGGCCTTCTGGTTGTTCCATGTAAACTTCCTCGTCTAGCTCATCGTCAAAAACGCTGTTGTCACGTCTAGATGTCCAGATCCAATTCCGCAGCTAACGCCAGTAACAGCCTAATTGTGGAGTGCCTCACTACAGGGGAAAAAGTTTCTTCGTAGTCTATTCCCGGTTGCTGTGAATCCTTTAGCAACTAGTCTAGCCTTATATCTACTTGTAGTTCCATCACCTCCTTCTTGATTTTAAAAACCCATTGCTTTTTACGATTGTCTTGTTTTCAGGTCTATCCACCAATGTCCAGGCTCTATTCTCTTCTAAAGCACTAATTTCCTCTTCCATGGCTGCTTTCCATAATTCCTTGTATTGTCCGGAAAGTGCCTCTGCAACTGTTTCTGGTTCGTTTTCCATTTTAGTGTCCATAATTGCTTGGTAAGTGATATAATCGGAATAATCTTTCATTTTCCTTTCTCTCGTGGATATCTAGACTGCTCAGCTATTGATTGGTCCTCCACTTGATCTGAGAACACTTCCAATGATGAATCTAAATTTACCTTGGTCCGCTCAGATTCAACTTCAATACTAGCTGGTTCCGCTGCTGCTACTTGTTGTTGCACTTGAACAGCTTCTTGCTCCGGAATCAATGGTAGTATCTCATATCCTTTTACCTCTCTTTTATTATCGTCTTCTGATCTCGAATCAAAATCCTCGATAAATATTACATCTCGCGCTCTTTTAATTCGCTTAGGATTCTGTGGATCTATGACACGATAACCTTTCGTATCCTCGCAATAACCCACAAAGATGTACTCTTTCGATTTTGCATCCAGCTTTGTGCGCTCCTGCTTGGGTACATGAACAAAAGCCTACATCCAAATAGTCTCAGATTACTCAAATCTACCTTTGTACCATACCACGCTTCCTCTGGCGTAATACCTTTTACGGCTTTGGTTGGTGAACAATTTTTTAAATAAACTGCAGTGTTCACAGCCTCCACCCAATACCTTCGACTTAATTTCGAGTCCTGGAGCATGCTGCGAGCCTTTTCCATGATTGTTCTGTTAGCCCGCTCTGCGACACCATTCTGTTCTGGGGTATATGGGACTGTTAACTGATGTAGAATACCATTTGCGGTGAGAAAATTTGCAATTCATTGTTAACATATTCGCGACCGTTATCAGTTCTCAACATTTTTATTGTCCTGCCAGTTTCATTTTCTACAAGCATTTTGAATTCTTCAAACTTGTCTTTACTTCATCCTTACCTTTTATGAAATATGCAAACGTTTTCCTGGTTTTATCATCAATGAAAGTTAGCACATAACGAGCCCCATTCCATGATGCTTCGCTCATTGGTCCACACAGGTCGGAGTGCACAAGTTCCAGATTCTCTGTTGCCCTTTTCGCCCTGTTTCGCTAAACGGATCCCTCGAGTGTTTTCCTTCAATGCAAGGAACACAGGCCTTCTAAAAGTAACTGCATAATTCATACCTGTTGCCATTCCTTTCCGTAATAAGGTCATGCATCTCTCATTGAGGTGTCCTAGTCTTCTGTGCCATAACTCTTGCGAATCCACAGCACCACCAGCTGCAGCATTTGCTCTGTGTCCAGCTTATAAATTCCCTCG
>CALNHX010011770.1:0-29728 GCA_940337035.1 Agriotes lineatus
TGAAGTCCAGGATCACCAAAATTTAATGGCTTTCCTGCAAGTGCGGTTCCAATCCCTAGAATCCATAGATGGAGCTCGAAAGCCCACGCAGGAAAGACCACAGAAGAGTTACGCTTCCGCATCCCTAAATTGCAAGCTGTGCCATGGAGATCATTACATCGACAACTGTAGTCAATTCCAGAGGCTACCTACCCATGAAAAATTAGAAGCAGTAAAAACCAATCGATTGTGCTATCGATGCTTGCGGCACGATTCAAATATACCATGTCGTGCCTATTTTAATTGTAGGATCTGTCGCTTCCCGCATCATACACTGCTTCATAAGGCGCAGCCACCATCAAGGTCGCTCCCTGCCCAAAAGATGAGGACTTCAGCTCATGCAGCAGCTATGAAGACTTCCAACGCTCCAGAAAAGAAGCCGAAGTCGGACATCATCACCGCCAATTTAGGCGCACAGGAGAGCCAAGTTCTACTTGCCACAGCAATGGTTCAAGTAAAGGCAGCATCCGGGATGACTCATCTACTACGAGTATTAATAGATCCCGGGTCTCAGGGGTCGTTTATCACGGAAGCATCAGCCGAATTATTGGGGTTACCCAGGACCAAGGTTCGAGCTGAAATCACAGGAATTGGGAACAGCGAGCCAAAAATTGCCAAATGGAAAATCCCAGGTTTGATCACACCTAGATCTGAGGGAGGTCTATGTCCAGCAGTGGACAACTTAGACTGGGGAAGAAGAAGAAGAAGAAGAAGAAGAAGATTTTCAAGTAACTTTTCCCTACCTGTCAATTTACTAATACTTCCCAAACTTACCAAAGCCATGCCTTCATCCCCTATCCCAAACATAAATATCAATTCCTGGAGCAATATTTTCATCGCCGATCCAACCTTCAACCAACCTGGCCCCATAGACATAATTCTAGGAGCCGAAGAATATTCAAAAATAATTCTAGAAGGAATCACTAAAACAAAGGATGGCATCTTAGGACAAAATACCGAGCTGGGCTGGATCTTATCTGGAACCATTGGAAGACAACATAACGAAATCATTAAAGTCAACACCATGGTTGCCAAAATCGAAGAAGATGAGCAGTTACAAAAATTCTGGAACATAGAAGAAGTCCCCACTCAACGAAAAATTTCCCCAGACGACCAGGTATGTGAGAATAAATTCACAGACACAGTGCAGCGAGACCAGGATGGAAGATACATAGTCAAGATTCCATTTAAGCAAACTCCAGTGAGCATGGGAAAATCCAAACCCTCGGCATTGGCAAGATTACTACATCTGGAAAAGAAGCTGAGACAAGACCAAGATCTAGAAATCCAATACAAGAAATTCATGCAAGAATATCTGGATCTAGGACATATGGAAAGAGTAGAAAAGAAACAAGAAAACAATGGCAAGTATTATATCCCACACCACGGCGTAATTCGAAAAGCAAGTTCATCAACGAAGCTCCGTGTCATCTTCGACGCTTCGAACAAGGCATCTTATGGAAAATCCTTAAACGAAGTCATGTATGCTGGACCGAAACTTCAGCAAGAGCTGGTCGACATTCTACTCCGATGGAGAACTCACAAGGTCGTCTTCTCTGCGGACATTGAGAAAATGTACCGACAAATCAAGATGGACAGCCAAGACCAGGAGTATCAACAAATCTTATGGAGATTCGATCAATCACAGCCAATCAGGGAATACAGGTTATGCACCGTCACGTATGGAACCGCATCAGCTCCCTATCTGGCCATCCGAACCTTGCACCAATTAGCAGAGGACGAAAAATCTTCCTTTCCATTAGCAGCTGAAGTTGTGAAGAGAGATTTCTATGTGGACGATGTACTCTCCGGAGCCGACACTTTAGAAGAAGCAATCGAGCAGCAAGGTCAGTTAATTTCCTTATTAAAACGTGGAGGTTTTACCCTACATAAATGGTGCAGTAATGAATTAGCCATCATACAAGAACTACCCGAAGAATTGAAGGAGCAAACCTACCTCGAAATAAGTGAGGACGGCGTAAAGAAGTCATTGGGCGTTCATTGGTCTCCATATGAAGACGTGTTTTGCTTCAAGGTGGATGTGAAGCAAAAGGGATCCACAAAACGCACCATATTATCCGAAGTCGCTAAAATTTTCGACCCTTTGGGTTGGTTAGCACCCATCATCATCACTGCTAAACTGCTCATCCAAGAGCTATGGCTCGAAAATGTCAAGTGGGACGACCCAGTCTCAGAAAGTATCCAAGGCAAATGGGAAACATTTAAATCTCAACTCAAATCAGTAGAAGAAATTACTTTACCAAGGTGGCTTTCTACCAAAAGGGAAGCCCAAATGGAACTGCATGGATTCTGTGACGCCTCCGAAAGAGCTATTGGAGCCGTGGTCTACACCAGAGTCATCACGTCATCAGGCCAATCCAAGGTATCATTATTAATAGCCAAATCCAAGGTGGCACCAGCTCGAGCAAAGGCAACCCTACCCAGACTAGAACTCTGCGCAGCAGTACTACTTTCCAATCTATTACAACGGGTAATCACGGCACTGGACATTCCTAAGGTATCTATCTTCGCCTGGACCGATTCCATGGTCACACTAGGATGGATAAAGGGAGATTCAGTAAGATGGAAGACATTCGTCGCAAATCACGTAGCCGAAATCAACCACCTGATTCCGGCTCAACATTGGAACCACGTCAAGTCAGAAGAAAATCCTGCAGACGTCATCTCCAGAGGTACTAGTCCAGGGAAATTAAAGGAACATACACTATGGTGGGATGGACCAAGCTGGTTAATTAACAAAGAGTTATGGCCGTGTCAACCAGACACCGCCACAACCAATGAAGAAGCAAAGAGTTACACTGTGCATCAAGCTACAGTTCATCAAGACGAGAACGAGATTATTCATCGCTTCTCGTCTCTGACAAGAATGGTACGAGTCGTGTCCTACTGCCGAAGATTCATCAACAAGTGTAGGCGTCTTCCCATTCAATCAGGATGTCTATCAGTTAAAGAAATGGAAGACACCATCCTCACACTCATCAAGGTCGTCCAAGGAAGTGATCCTATTTTGAAGGCAACAGGATCTCAAATCCAAAAGAGAAAATGTGTGGACTCCAACAACAAACTCGCAAATCTCAATCCATTCATCGATCAACATGGAATCATACGTGTTGGAGGAAGACTAGAAAATTCCAACTTATCCTACCACGAAAAACACCCAATTATCCTTCCTTATTCCAATCATGTTTCCAAATTAATAATCCATGAGGCACATTTACGCACCTTACACGGTGGCACTCAACTCACACTGTCCTATGTCCGAAGAAAATATTGGATCATCAACGCAAAGAAAGCCGTCAGCTCCAGCATCAAGAAATGCTTTCGATGCATCCGATTCAAGGCAGAGGCAGCCCAGCAATTAATGGGGAATCTTCCACCAACCAGAGTCAATTCAACCCCGCCATTCTTCCATTCCGGAGTGCACTATGCCGGTCCAATACAAATCCGAACATCTAAAGGAAGAGGGCATTCTTCATCCAAGGGATACATTGCTGTTTTTGTCTGTCTGTCAACCAAAGCAATACACTTAGAAGCCGTCAGCGACATGACAACTAACAGCTTCCTAGCAGTCTTCAGGAGGTTCATCGCCCGAAGAGGACGCTGTGCACATCTTTATAGCGACAACGGAACGAATTTCGTTGGAGCAAGAAAGGTCTTGGACAAGGAAATCCGTCAAGCAATGGAAGGCCCAGTTATCCAAGAAAATGTATCCACCATTGGTACCCAATGGCACTTTATCCCTCCAGTAGCTCCACACTTCGGAGGAATATGGGAAGCAGGAGTAAAGTCAATGAAGCATCATCTGAAGAGAACCATTGGCAACGCTACTCTAACATTTGAAGAATTAACAACTTTGCTTTGCCAAATAGAAGCCTGCTTAAACTCACGTCCTCTGTGCCCACAAGGCAACAATATTGAAGATACCACTGCATTGACACCAGGCCATTTCCTGATAGGAAGAGAGATAATCTCACCACCAGACCCAATCAGCACACCAATATCAACAAATTTGTCAAATCGCTGGAGATTGATCCAAAAAATCAAGCAAGATTTTTGGAAATCATGGAGCTCAGACTACCTTCATGGATTACAGCAAAGAAACAAATGGAAGAAACCGGTGGAAAATATCAAAGTTGGTGACCTAGTGCTAATCAAAGAAAAAAACATTAATCCTAGTAAATGGCCCTTAGCGAGAGTTACCGACATTCATCCCGCAACCGATGGATCAGTACGAGTAGTAACCATCCAGAAATCAGGAGGACATCAATTAAAACGTTCCATAGGCAGTATCATTCCATTACCAACTAACGAAGAATCGCAGGAACCAGAGCTTGAAGAGAAAATTTCGGCCAACAGCACCCACACACAATCATTCCCAGTACCAAAGAAAACTATCCGGTCCAAATGGAAAATGCTTCTACTCATATTTACTCTCCTTACCACCAATACATTGAGTAAGGCAGAATTCAACATACAAAAACCAGACAGCGGGTACTACGTAGAGCATATTGGACACGGGAAGATTGAACGAGGAACATTCAGGATCGAAATTCAGTTCGAGAGAGGGAAGATCGAAGAAGACTTCGAAACAGTTACCGACATGGTGGACAAATTCGACGACCTCTGCAACTCTGCGAAAGAACTGTCCGAAGACACGTTATGCAAGACATTGGTGCATCATCTTCTGGAACAAAAAAGGCATATGGAATGGATTAAAACTGGCATGGAAGATATCATAGCAAGACGAGAGAAACGAGGAGTGCTTGGGACTGTACTTACGTCAATTTTCGGAGTAAATGACGAAGTCTATCAAGATATTGATAGACTCGACAAAAATCAACAGGAATTAATAAAAATGGACAGTCAACAATCCAAATTCTTGCTGTCAGCACTTTCAAGATTTAATGAGACCGAAGAACGAATCGATCAGAAACTGGAACATTTCCAAGAGAAGCTGAACCAAGGAATCAGGGCGATCAACAACATGGACAAGTGGTATAAGGCAACCGACTCCAACCGATTAAATATCCACATCATCAGTGTCTATCAAGTTGCCACAAATGTTATTAGTGAACTGTGCAATTACCACACAAACATTTTGAACGTTCATTTCCAACAAGGTAATTTTTACGAGTTAATAACACCTGCCCAAATCAAGCAAATCCTCGCAAATGCAACCAGTAAACTCTCGCCAAATTTAGAAAATTTTACCGACTCCAATCCTGAAGGTCGACATCGGACATGATGACATATACATCAACGTCCAAGGATACTTCATCATAGTCGAAAAAACCGAATATACCTTAATCAAGGTGACACCAATTCCTCTCCAAATTAACAATGGGTCCTACTGGGTGATCGACGTACCAAAAGGGATCTTCGCTGTGGATTACAACTTACAAATGTACTTTCAACTGTTAGATGAGGAATTCAAAGAAAATCTCCAAATTACTCCAAACACGTATATCTGCAGTCCAACAGTCGTGAAAGGAATTGAAAATAACCCAAATTGCATCATTGATGATATATATCATCGAACAGAAATTAGTCAGTGCAGCCTACGAAGACATCAGATCCAGTCCATTATTTGGAAACAACTATACATGGAAAACACCTGGATGTTCGTAGTCAACAAGCCAACCCGAATAGCTATCACTTGTAGTGGCAATAGGGAAGAAGTCACTGTCAACACTACAGGTGTGATTCAGATCTCGTCAGACTGCATCATACAAACTACAAAGAATACGTTAACCCCCAGGCATAGCAAGAAATTCAAGATCCTCGCAGGATATTCCAAGGCCGTCAGCATCAACTTTACCAACACAATAACACCCAACTCCTTTTCAGAAATTGCAGAGGAGCCAGTACTAAAACAGTCAGACCACTTCGAGGATCTACAAACTTCGCAGTTGGAATTCCAGCAGCACCTAAAGGACATAACTTGGAAAACCATCCGCCATCACTCCTATCTATCCAGCGGGATCACAGGCAGCCTATTGGGAGGGGCTATTCTAATAGGAGCCTTCTACTACATTCGGAAAAGGATCAACCGAAGGAAGCATCAATCCAAACAACGCCAGTCAGCCGTAGAAGAATATCCTCTAAAAACCCTTAATGTGGAAGAAACAATATAGTTTTCCTTTTCTTTTTCTTCAGCCTAAAATTGGCAATATGTTTAAACTTGATTTAAACACACATACATTTTATTTTCTAAAATTTACGAAATCCAGTTGCACGTTTTTAAATGCAATTCCCATTTATTAGCAAGAAAAATTTAATGTTGCAATCACCAGTCTTTACCTCATAATTACTAAATTTAATATGTTTAAATTAGATTAAAAATATATATTTCAGTCCGAATTTACGGAACATTATTAATAATTTAAAAGCCAGTGTTATTACGCAATCAGACGAGTTAAAGACCAGGAAAAATGCAAATCTGCACTCCATGCACAATACCGACCTACAGTAGTAAGTTCAACGGGCGACCTTCGCTCTAGCAGGAAATAAAAACTGCACAATTGCTTATCTGCTGTTTTGTAATTTAAACACTCTAGCCCAGTAAACTGTATATATGAACTTTGATATTGTTACTTCGTTAAGCATTTTAGTTTTGTATAAATACCAGTTTATTTTTATAATAAAAACCAATCGGCATTTAATGTTTGATTCATTCACTACCCCTTCTAAGCCATAATATTCATGGGGCATGAGGCTGTGCTCCAGGGGTTAGTTTGGTTTTACTGTCGTCCGTTCAAGTACCATTGACTACATTGGTTTAAAACGTAAACACAGTCCTGTTTACGTGCTTGACGGATAGAATCAGCGCAAAGTAACGGAATCCTGAAGCAGCCCCTCAGGCATCTCTGTTCAATAGGTATTTTTATTAAATTTTATAAAAGTTCAGGTGAAAATTTCTAGAAAAAATATCTACTTTGACACTGACAATGAGAAATAATAATTGTCATTTTTAAATTCAAATTTGCCTTTATACAGGTGTGGAAACAACACCACCTATAAACAAAGCCTGTGCACACAATCAAAATGGCCGCCACAGAAGGTCAAAACAACGAACAGCTGATGGTCATTAATTAATTTGAAGAGTGATTTTGGTTTGCATTCTCATAATTATTGACATCAGAATGAAATTTTGAATAGAAGGTAGGTTGATAATTATTTATTATGTGATCCACAATGGGAAATTATTAAAAAAGATAAGGATGATGTTACACTTTTCTCTTTAAGGAAGTGACAATCTGTTTGTTACGAACATCATTTTTATTTTTACAGTAATTGTTCAGTAAAATATCGGCAGTAGAACTAATTATGATGTTTTTTAGGGGGATTGTGGAATGGTTGGGGCACTTGTGACCGATGAAAAGGTCTCTGTCCGCAATGTTTTCCAAAGTTATTCTGTGAACCACTGCTCGTTGATTCTTTTCGGCCAAAAACGCATCTTCATTCAACAGCAGTTAAATGACCTACTAACTAATAAATAATGACTTTACACTGAAGAATAATGGTCTCTAAGCCCAGGTTTATAAACGAAGATCCACCCCGTAGTCAGAGTTAGTAACTCGTCAATTTCTAAAATTGTGCCTTGTACCAACCTAGATCAACGCTAATCCCGGAGTTAACTCGCTGTGTAGTTGATCCGGCGATGTTGGCTGGTTAACTCTGGTTCAAGTAGAAACGCCACCTGCTCTAACCTCAAAATTTGTCTTATTTGTTGCGGCGAAGTTTGATTACAATTTACAATGGTTAATCTAACTGATGATGAAGATCTTATGGAACTTGTAAATGTAGTAGCAGCAGGAATAAGAAGAAATCCAAGAGTTTTTCATGATCGACCAGATCATCTTCGAAAATGGTCAGATGAATTCTTCGTTAGATTCCGACTAACAAAAAATTCAGTATGCGAAGTACTGACGCAATTAAATATTGGTTCGAACACAATAAGGTATAATACAAAAATACAATAGTACTCTGTGTAATTAAAGTTGGATTATTGGTTTTTAGAAATTATGCATTGTCTGTGACTGACATGCTTTTACTAACTCTGCGTTTTTTTGCCACTGGTTCCATGTTAATAGTTTGCTGGCGATTTTATGGGTGTCTACAAATCCACTGCGAGCAGAGTTATAAATCAAGTTTCAAGGCAGATAGCTAGCTTGGGAACCAGGTATATAAAATTTCCACAAAACCTCGAAGAAATAGTACGAGTAAATTTAGATTTCCACGATGTGTTGGGGCTATAGATTGTACCCATATAAAAATACAATCACCGGGTGGCAATGATGCAGAAATTTACAGAAATCGGAAGGGATATTTTTTTATAAATGTCCAATGCATTTGTGATGCATCTCTACACATAACTAGCATCGTTAGTCGGTGGCTTGGATCTAGCCACGATTCAACCATTTTCAATAACTTTAGAATGCAAGGCAAATTTGAAAATGGGGAATATATGGACAGTTTATCGTTAGGCGACAGTGGGTACGATATCAAACCCTATTTGATCACCCCCTTGTCAAATCCATCAGCACCTGCAGAGAATTTATTTAATGAAGCTCCAATTAGAACTCGCAATCCTATTGAACAATGCTTCAGGGTGTGGAAACGCCGTTTCCCTATTTTGGCTCTAGGGATTCGATTAAATATAGAAAAAGTTGAAGCCGTCATCGTTGCAACTGCTGTTCTTCATAATATTGCGTGCAACAATAAAAGAACCACTTCCACCAACTGAAGATAATGTTGAAGATGTATTGCAGCAGGAAATGGCCGATGTTCAAATTAATGGCAGTTCAAATGAAGGGAGGGAATATGAATAATATCATTAGACATAATTTAATAGCAAATCACTTTGCAACACTTGCATAACCTCTTGTTACGGTCACAACGTAAATGTCTAATTTCAAAACTGTAGTTGTAATTCTTGCTCAAGTTTATAAACTATTCATCTAGTTTAACATAACATATCCATTGTAATAAAAGAGAATAAATAATTCATTTGTTTTATTTTTTAATGTTTTAACAATTGCTGTTTTAAAATTTCACTGGGCACTATATTTTTTAATTAAAAAAAAGTGAATAAAATACAGACCTACATGGTGTATTTATTAAGAATTAGCTACAATATTCACAACATACACATAGGTAGTATTGATGGTGCAAAAAAATATTTGTATAACCAGAAACACCTAGGGACAGTGGAATAACACAAAACAAATAACAACCATTTTAAAATTACATGCTTTGTAACAGTTAATAATTAATATTACAAAAAGTTCCTGCAGGGGCTAGTAACTGCAATATAATATTATTGTTTTAAAACCAAATCTAAAATTAATCTTACGGAATGTATACACAGTACCATAATTTTAATGGGTGTGTTTATAATAGATGTCTTATAGATCACGATATAATACTTAATTGTATTTGTCATATAACTTTCTGTAATGATATTGGTGTCAATATTCTCTAAAAGTTGAAATTAAAAAAAAATGAAAACTTCATTAGATGAATATAGAACCAGTTGGAAAGGAATATCGAGAGGAACTTTTAAAATGTAATTCCATATACTGTATGATCGAAAACTTTTAACCTCTGGAGGGCTGTCGATTTTAAAAAAATTCAATTTATGTATGTTTGTATTTGTTAAATGACATTACTGATATGTAACCTTAAACTGACAGATATAAAATGCCAATGTGACTTTTACTACCACGACTGCCAACAAAATCTTAGGCAAAAAATTACACAGCCCTCTAGAGGATAAAAGTTTTCAATCATACTGTACTTCAAACGAAGAGAGATATTCTGGTCCGGTTTTTGCCACACGATAAAGAAATAAAGTCTTTTACGCAACCACTTATAGGCATCTTGTGGTCAGGTGGAAAACAGGAGAAATCAATTTTTAACCTAGCAACTTTAGTAAAAAAAAGATTATCTATCGTAAGCAATGCTCCACCTACTGCTATGACATGTTCCAAGTGAAAGATCTACTTTGATGTACAGTCGTGTGCAAATAAATCTGGGACAGTGTATTTTTCACATGCAGATTCAGTTAAGAATTGAAGAATATCTCCATGGATTTCCTCCTATCAGAAAGAGTTACATTAAACTTTAACAGGTAGTGAAACCCGTAACTCTCTCTGATAAGAGGAAATCCATGGAAATATTCTTCAAATTCTTAACTGAATCTGCATGTGAAAAAAACACTGTCCCAGATTTATCTGCACACGACTGTACACGCTACTGGCCAAAATAGGGCTCCATGCGTGTTCAGTTTTTACTATGTACACTTCTGTGCGATAAAATTAAGCACACAAAATATGTTATAGGATTTTATCTTCATCGGTGTTGTTATAGACTCTTACCCAAACTAATTTTAGTATCGTTAAGAGCTTCATTACCGTACTGAGTGCGGTAATGAATATTACCGCACTCCTGTTATATACAAAAATACATTGAACCAGAGTTTATGGATGAAGATAAAATATTGAACAATACACGTTTGCTTACGGCACAAAACGAAACTCGTTTGATTGCCGCAAAACTCGGCTCACCGCCTCGTTTTGGCAATCAAACTCGTTTCGTTAAAATCCTCATAATCAAACTTGTATCGTTAATATCTATAAAGGCGACATGATGAGTTTCCTAGTTACAAAAATATGTAAATTTGTCAATTTCCTTATGCCGCGTCACTTAGACAACAATTCAAAAATTCGAATTATAACTAAAATAGAAGATGGTTTTTCTATAAGACAAATTGCTCGATTGATGAATATCAGCAAAGACACTGTCTTCAGAGTTAAAAAACGCTGGGAGCAGGAAAGAAGTGTAAGAAGAAATGCAGGTTCTGCGCGTGCCAGAGTTTCTGGTAATGATGAGGACGCAGCTCTTATAGAATATTTAAGGCAAAACCCATTTGAGTCTGCAAGAGCTGCTAAGAATGCAACAGATTTTCCTGGTTCTCGGTCAACAGTGTGTAGGAGAGTTAAATCGTCAGATTTGCAAAATAGAGTAGCAGCTAATAAACCAATACTAACGGAAGAAAATAAACAGGCTCGTTTCATATTTGTATTAAATTAAGTTTACAGAGATCTAGCATTTTGGGAACGGGTAATATTTACAGACGAAAAAGTATTCAAATCCACCAACGAAGGTCACATTCGTGTTTATAGACAGCAAAATTCAAGGTGTGAGAACGATTTTCAGAATTTAGTACGTTCCTGTATTTCCCGCATAAGTCAAGTCCAAATTCATAGTTCAAAGTTCAAAGTTTAGTCCATACGATCTTTCTTTCCGCTCGTTGAACCACTAACTCTACGCAGTTTATTTTAGGACCGTTGATTCAATTCTCCGTATGCTGGTTTTATAAAGTAAGCTTTGTTCTCGCATGCTGCCTGAGTGACGCAATCTTCTCTTATCATGTTTTTAATATATTCCTGGTCCCAGCGAGGCGATTGCATAACTTACCCGTGAATCCCCTTTGAAAGCAAAATTATGTTTCGTCATTTCATCCCATGTCAACCCTATGCTATGAGTGGAATAAGGAACGAGTTAAGTCATGCCTGCGTGGTCTTATTCCATTTCCGCATCTCAGCCCGAAGCATCACTCAGTGGCCGACGCGCAGAACGTTCAGAGGTGTGGGTCGTTGATTCCGGCGAAGCTTCGGCCTCGTCGACAGTCGAAAATTAGTGAAACTGTATGTTAGCCGTCGTCAAGTGTCTTGAAATGTTTAGCCAATGGTTTCTACTGTATCGTGTAGCTGGGTATCTCCAATTACGTATGAAGGGGATTTTTAAGTGAAAAACCTTGTTTATGTGCTAAATTATCATCGTAGTGAAGTCACGAGTTGCCATATCACATCTACCTATCGTAAGGTGCTTCACTCTTCCCGCCCCAGGGACTTAATGCCGTTACACCTGCTTTAATATCGCCCCTATGCAGTTTCCTGTCATTCTTTTCGTGGCAATAGCTTGGTGCGACCTGTAGCTTGATGAGAACAACGTAACCAGAACGTCTGATTTCCTATCACGAATTTGTTGATTTAATTGCGTTTTAAGTTTTATTGTTGATATGTTGTCTTGCGTTGTAAGTTCAAGTAAATATTGTCGTTGCGTCACTATTTGAGTAATTGTTGCTAATTTTGATCATGTAATGTAGTCCCTTTGTGAAGAAGTTAAAGTCATTTCACCGCTGTGTTTAGTTTAAACGTCACCATTTAACATGACTAACCCCTTTCGCATATATATTTAACTGTAACGAGTAAACATTTTCATGTTCATTGTCATTTACTTATTTTATTATTTCAATAGAATTCATTGTTAATTACTTATGGTTTTCATTGGTGTTTGCTTGCATATTTGTGTTTTGTTTTAATGTTCAGGAAATCAGACAATTGTAAGTTGATGCCATTAAAGGTAGGTTCAAACCAGTTGTTGCTGTCGCCGCCTCAAGCTGTACCAAGTCAGAAGTAGAAAGGTGGAGCACTTACTTCCACGTTCAGAGTGCGTTCACCTGTGTTGCTGATTTTGTTTTCTCGATTTAGCCCGAATGTGGTGGCGCATCAATATTTAACATCTTTTATCTCGTTTAATGGAATTGCAGCCCTGATTCTAAGGTAGTAAAGAACCCGCCCCTTCTCGCTGAGCATCCTTAAAGCTGAACCATTGTGTTACAGCCCATGGCGACGAGGATTAGGGCTGTGATTTTGGTTACATTTATACCAATTGTGTTGCTAAGAATGGTTACTTAGAACCAATTGTTGTTTTTGTCATTTAGAAACCAGTTTTGGCTGTAACAAACTGGCTCCCAAGTGTGTGGCTTTGTCTTGCTCACTTGAGGGTTGTTTTGTGTCGTTAATAAAGTTTATGGCTGTAAAAAAGGTTCAATGAAAGATACGTGAGTGTAGTCCGAAAATCTGGGAGATTCAGTATCAATATGTGGGCATGGATTAGCTATAACAGAATGGGCGTTTCTTGGAATGTTGATGGACAATTCAATGCAGACAATTACTTGTGAATTTTAGAAAATGTTATGATTCCCTCTGTGGAACATTTATACCCCAACAACAGTTTCATCTTCCAGCAAGCCAATTGCCCAGTCCATACTGCTAATATCGTCAGAAACTGGTTTCAAAATAACAATGGGTTGCAAATAGTCCAGACATCAACCCAATTGAAAATGTATGGGGCAGAATGATAAAAATTTTATATAAAAGAAATTTTCACCCTCAGAACTCAGACGAATTATGGGAGGAAGTACAAAATACCTGGGAAGAACTGGCGGACGATCAAATTTATCCAAGGCAATTAATTCATTCAGTTCCTTGGCGATTAAATGCAATAATTGGTGAAAATGGTAGCATGACCCGTTATTAAGAAAATAGTACTTTATGTAACTAGTCCTCAAAGCAAGGCTTTAGGGGACAAGTCGTAATGTTTCCGGACGAGGCGGAGCGAAGCGCAGCCGAGTCCGTAATATGAAGATGAGTCCTCTAAAGCCATTTGAGGACGTGTTGCATACAACGTTTTTCTGTATTAGCTCTCCAAACATTGCAATAAGAAGTTTCAATTACCATTAACGCGGCATTATATTAGGAGGCCGCGCAAAAATGAATTTTTCGCTCCCCAAACTGGTTACTTTGGAAACTGTCTAGGATCCTCAAAATGGCCATTTAGAGGCCTTGTACTTAAAGTCGTCATGGCAACTAATGTTTGAGTCCGCTAAAATGTTGCCATGACGACTTTAAGTACAAGGCCTCTAAATGGCCATTGTGAGGATCCTAGACAGTTTCCAAAGTAACCAGTTTGGGGAGCAAATACAAAAAAAGATGTTTTTGGCTTTATAGTATTTATTAATAGCATTTTTTTTAACGATCTTAGTTTTGGTCTTTTGATGAAGGTGTTATTTTCAAGTTATCGTGTTTTATCATTTATTGAAACTGCTGCTGAGCAATTAAAATAGACAAATAGACAATAGACAGAACTATATAACTAGAATATTTAGAAAAATAGTCATAAGACTGGTGCTTAATTTCATTGCACAGAAGTGTACACTGGGAACGAAAAGTACGATATTCAAAAATGTTTTGCATGCAACCTGTCACTTGCAGGAAACGTGAATTTTACCTGTCATCGATAGCATTTGTTTTTTGTGTTTATTTATTTCAAAAGGTGCACTTTGGACGGACATTGCAAAAAATGCATGAAAACCCCGAAAACTTCAGCCATTGCAAAGTCAGCCAAAAATAGACAAAATCAAAGTGAAGGTTGAAAAAAGCCACAATAATATGACCAAACGACTTCTTACGCAAATTAAAACCTCGTGATGATTTTTCTTTTCCACTGATTAACCAAGGTGACCTTAAAAATCAGAAAAAACGAATTTTTTTCTGATAAACCGCTTCTTGGGTGTGGGCGGGCTTGCAGTGCACTCATAATGGGAAACCGATGGGGTAGTATGTAAGAATATCGAAGTATACACACATTGCAGCCAAGTATTAACAAAAAACCAGTACTAAATTCCTATAAAGAATAAACCGTTATAGGGGGGGCACCAGGTACTTGTTATTGATACAAACGACGATTAGTATTTTTCTAAATGTTCCGAAATTGATTATTTAATTATACAATATAACTTTTATAATTTACAAGCAAACCGCGCGCTACGCGCTGCGAGTCTTCAATCGGTGTGCACGTGAAATAGGATACACGAAAGGTCAAGCACCGAGCCGAGCGCTAAGATAAGAAAAACAAAACCTAAACAAATATAAACATCTGTGAAGCCAGAACGTGAGATTTTATTTTGTGCCACAGACACACATTAAGGAAAATTATATTATAGATAGATATTAAAGTCTGTTAGTATAACTTCAAATAAATAAACAATTTATAATAAAACAACTACTAGTTTAAAGGAATGTTATAATTATTGCACGATACGGAGAGAGTGTCTGGAATATAAACGAATAGCTTCTATGTACTATGTCCCACTCGTCTTTTCCCCAACATGAAACAATTATAGGTATGGTCTAAAACTGTGTTTGCATCTGTTTCCCCTTGTTACTGCAAGGGAAGGACATAAGAGAATATAAGGGAAAAGATTCCGGAAACTGTAAATAGGTATTATTAAGAATGCATCAAGAGATTCATTTAATAGTTCTTTTTTGAGTATTAGATGTGTTCCTCACAAATCAAACTTTTTAGAAGTGTAAAGGAAGGAGTATTAATATACGCATTGGAAATAAAATTATTATACTGGTAACATATATACAAAGCTTGTTCATAACAGTGCAGAAAACAATGTTTAGGTATGTGAATGGTAGATTAAACATTATCAGTTATTACCACCAACAGATTAATCTAATCGAGGAGACTAGTTCCAATTGCAGAGAGCTATTTCCTAGCAATTATTATATAAATAAGAGATAATATAAATGGTATAGGGTCGTCCTTTGCTTTAAAAACACCTACCTAGATCCGTACTTCTGAAATTTGTTTCAGATACATATTTTTCAACTGTGTAATAGCATAACTGTAAATAATATCAATACAATTCTTATCTTATTGGCATTTTAGCTACTGCATCTTGTAGTTTATTAAAATATTATACACTTAAAATTATTCAAAAAGGCTATTATATTGCAGTCACAGCCACTGTGTCTATGTACAACATTGTATTTACGGTGCTATCAGTTCAGAATATATAAGAAGGCTAAAACTCAAAAGTCACTATCACTTGCCACATTTCGTATCGGTAAAATTTTTCACAACTTTGAAAAAGTAATGCAGTATTACACAAAAATGGTAACGATCAGGTGGTTTACACTGCATTGCTTAAACAGTGATACTGACTTGCTTGGCCCAAACCCAAGTTGAAGCATTATAAAAAAACATCAAATACACTTGCCACGACATGTGGACCATTAATAAAAGCAATTTTACTAACTTTAATAAGTCAATCACAGACAAATCAGAGGAATTACTTATTCATTTTCTAACCACTTAAGATTAATCAAACATACTGCACAGTACCACAATCGTGAAATTAAGAACTAAAACTTAAAATCCGTACCAATTCCCTAATAGCGCAGAAATAATATCAAGGTATTACAAGTATCAAAGCTAGAGAAACCGCCTCCTTGCAGCAAAGTCAATTTGTGATTTTCAAAACTTCATCACTACTAAAGTCACATATCGACTTTGACACATACGTAATAAATTAGTTATATTTTGTATTATATACAAAAAAAATATTTAAAATATACAGCCTAAAATAACTGTAAAAGTTTTGACATTCACTTATTATAATTCATATCGACGCTTTATAAAAAGTTTTAATATTGAAAAAAAAGTTCGAAAAGTAGGCATTCGCTCAAGCAGATTTGAATTATCGCAACAATTTTGCATGTAATTTGAGATTCTCAAGTTTTAAAGGCCTCTATATGAATATCAAACCCTTGTGAGAGGTTCACCTGTGTAGGACGAATGACTGCATGTCCATGGGGCATAGTGGAATGTTGCTGTGAATATCAACAGCCTCCTTTATGTGTAAAAAGGACAACGAAGACTTGTTAAATTTCACGTTAGCTTCAAGCTGGGGCAGCAAAGCGCTAATGTTCACCTGAAAAATGTATACATACTTAATTAATAAGAAGTCAAATCTATAATTAAAATTAAATTATTGTTAGTCGAATGCCGGCTTTCACGGCCGTTGTCCATAATGGTAGGTTCTGCTGAGGGCGTCGATTTGAACTTGACATTTCGCTGTTCATACTGTCAGCTTCTTCAGAAGTTCAGTCTTTAGGCAATTTTTGAAAGAGCTGACAGCATGAGCAGCGAAACGTCAAGTTTAAATCGACGGCCACGGGAGAACACGGAAGAACCTACCATTATAAATGATTATTCTTCTAGAACTTTTTCACGATCTTCAATTAAACTGATCTGGATAAAATAATAAAACCTTGAAAAAGAGAACTGAAGTTTATTATAATTAAAAACATTAAAATTCCATTAATGTTTGGAGATGAGAAAATTTCAGAAAATTAATGCGAGTTGGGGGCAAGCCCGGTCAAGGGGTAAAACCGAACGTGGCACATAATAGCTTTGTACAAGCGAATTCAGTGCTGCCACGCTACCATCTGGCAAATAACACGATTTACTTGTTTGCCTATGCGTCAAGTTGTCATTGGGCAGTTTTAGTGCATGTTACTTTAATTTTTTAAAAATGTGTTTTGTGAGAATCAAATGTTCGTACTTGTCCCCTGTAAGACATAACCTCAATCCACATTCATTTTATTGCTATAATAAAAGTTGCAATGGAGAATAATGTAACAAATCTAAAGCTACCTCCACGTATGTTACATCTCCTACAGTCTCTAGACCTGGCAAGTCTTTTAAAATGGCATAAGATGCAACGACTGTTTTAATTGGCAATAAAAAAATCGCAGAATAAACCCACAAAAATATTTTTTTCGGAAAAAGTACATTGAAAAATTGTAAAGTCGATTTAAATTATTCCATTCAACTTCGCAGCCATACCAAAAGAGAAATATCACCTAGTTTCTTTGTGGGTTCCCAACGAGAAAACCATAAAGATCTCAAAAACGAGCAGGAAAATGATCTATATGTTAAAACTGGTAGCCATGCGTGGAAGTTTGGTTTGATAACACCGGCAATCATTCTCATGGGGTTATTTAGCTGGGCATCTATTTTTTGTACATGTGAGCTAATTAGCCAAACTGGAGAGCAGTATTCAGCAGTTGAGAAGACAAGACCCAAATCAGAAGAGCGCAGAGTGTGTGCCGATGCTCCCCAGGTTGCACTACAGTGACTTTATATGAGCCACGAGCGACAATAGAGTGTATTCTTTTTTATTGGTTGCTTGAATCGGCCGCCATTAAGAGGCAAATATGTTGATGCTTTTGATTGTTCATACCAAATCGAGGTTAGCAGGTTAGGTTTTGCGTCAGTTTGTGTCAAATTCGAGGTTAGCAGGTTGGATTTTGCGTGAGTTTGTGTCAAAACTGACGCAAAACCTAACCTGCTAACCTCGAATTTGACATAGACTTACAGTGCCACCAACATATTATTTATACGTTGTGTAACCATGATCATTCAAAAACGTTCAATTTATTAAAGTTAGTAGGCCATTGGCCGCCATTTGTGGCAAATTGTGCCTATTGTCGTCACTGTCTCTATCAAGGCACTGTAGGTTGCACAACATAGCTTTTGCATACTGTTGTTTCTTGTTTTGAATTTTTAGCTACAAGGTGGCGCAAAATCGAGTTCCCAATATGATTTTCTTATAATAGTGAGGTTATTTCCGAAACTAGGGAAATTTGTTGCATTATGTACAGAAAATAATATCGGCCAAATGGTTACCTCTAGCGTTCATACATGGGCGAGCCCATTTTAAAGCGTTTTTCATTACTTTTTCCAACATTTCAGACTATTTCCTCTTATAGGTTGGCTTTTAAGGCTTTCAGAGTTTCAGGCTTATTCACAAGCACTCAATCTTTTAGGCAACCCCATAAGAAGCTCGGCGCTGTCTAATTTGGTTATCTTAGTGGATATGGAACATCGCCGTTTTGTGAGATAATCTGATCATAAAACATTTCTCCGAAAATGGTCATTATTTCAGGGGCTGTGTGTAATGTGGCCCCCCCCTGTTGGTGCCACATATCCTCTACGCTAAGCTATTTCATTTGCAGTCACAAGCAAATCTCTCAACACCAGTCTGTAGCGCAGTCCATTCACAATAATGGTTCTGTTCCTGTCATCCTAAAAAAATAAGCCCCAATGACTTTTCCAGCTTGTGTACCGGTAGCTCGTGAATAATTCTGGGATTTTCACTAGCCCAGAAGCAATGGTTTCGTCTGTTCTCAAGTTCCGTCATGCATAAATGGGATTCGTAGCTCATTATTTTATTTTTAGAAAAATAAAAAATTTTATTTTCGAGGTTTTCTCAATTTTTAAAATTTCCGCAGGTTCTTGTAGCGTATACCGATTCATGGAGAATTTTACATGTGTCTATTTTTCAATTGTCAAAAGTTTCCTGGGTTTTGTCAACTAAAAATAGAATCACAGCAACCTCTCATAAGGAACTTCATTCTGCGCCACCTTGTATTTTCGTTAGGTGGTCTTTGCAAGATAGTGTTCTTTTAAGGGTTACGTCTAGAAATTTTGGGTAAGTATGATGTTTTCAAACTGTATGTTAAGTTCTCTTCTGGCGAGTTTATTATTTAGCAAATAACTTCTGTTTTGGTGGTGTTTGGTTGAAGCCTCCATTTGAAACAATTTTTTGGCTTCGCCTAATTGTTTCGCCAGTTACCCAATTATTTCAGGCTTAACCTGTATATTTTTATTTGAATTATAAATCCTTTACATTTTGAATTCTTAAATTTTTCAAACCAGCGCATTTTGTATCTGGATCGAGTTCTTTCTTTCGCGCGATGAACTCTCGACCCGCGCTATCTCTTATCAAAGTGCGAGCTCTCCTTTGGGAACGAATTGTTCGTACCTCGCACTTGCTATTTTTTGCCCGCCGTCACCGGCGTGGTTAAATAATGTTTGTTCAAGTCAAATTACGTGCGCTCAATTAATCTAATGAGCTTTGTGTTTCTAAGGGCTGATTATGATCAGGTACGAGGGCGTTTTTCTGTTTGTTATTCCCATAGTAATTACATTTTTTCTTAGCTCTTAATTACCAGTTTCATCCACGAATTCATCTCGGAAGCTATGGCTAGTTTAATCTCATTTTCGACACTTGCTGGCGTTCTTCGTTTTTGCTG
This sequence comes from Agriotes lineatus, assembly GCA_940337035.1. Classification (NCBI taxonomy): domain Eukaryota; kingdom Metazoa; phylum Arthropoda; class Insecta; order Coleoptera; family Elateridae; genus Agriotes; species Agriotes lineatus. The sequence goes on from CALNHX010011770.1 coordinate 19,863, forward strand.
CAAGTTGTGGGTGCTGCCGCTGTAATCACCAGGCATCCACGGCGACTTCGTCCATTATGTGCAGTTCATGACCACCTTATGTTAAACTGAAGGGTGTAGCAACCCCCAGCCGGCGTTTGCCTGTTAGCAGTTTGTGAGCGTTGGAGAAGCGAGGTTAGTTTGTGTTATTCCGGGATTTATCGTATCTTCAATACCTGGATTTTACATTTATACATTTTAAACCCGTAATTATTTGGAATTTAAATTCATACGTTTTGCCATTATTAACATGTAACGTTCAATTTCATACATGCTCTTGTTTTAATATTTGGATTTTTATGCTTGTGTTTAATTATGCTCAGTATTTAGAGTTGGTATTTTGATGTATTTCGACCCTCTGTAAAAGGTACAGTCACGCTTTTTTATTTCGATATCCTGAACAGAGGGATTTATTAAATGACTGTGAGAAGCTTGTCCCACGAATAATTTGTTGTTAAAGTTATTAAGATGATCCGAAAGGGGTTTTTTTGATTTTGTGCGTGTCGCAACCTTCAGATAACGTACACAACTTTGTTATCACATTATTTGCATTTTAATTATTCTGATAATTTACTACTGACACTACAAGACTATTTTATTGTATACTAATTAAACGTTAGTCACTTGCAATTTATTTCCCCTTATTATTTGAAATCTTTTGATTTCTGGCGCCCATTTCCTTTTCATTTTTTTTTAAGACATTTCAGGGTACACATCTGATAATTTGAACCTACGACCCAAGGCCGCCGAAATTTGAGATAGCTAGAGCCATCGCGGTAAGTAAAGAGTTTTCAGAGTTGACGTGGTGTATAAACTGTAGGGGGGGTTGATCTGCGATTTTTACTACCATCGATCAATTTTATTAATTAATTGCAGGTCAGCTTCTTTATTGTTTCACATTTGCGAAAATATTTTCCCACTTCTAGATCTGTCATTAAAGTTTCTTCTGACTGTTCGATTGATTTGCACCTTGTAGTACGTACCCAGTCGTCGGCATAACCAAACTTTCTTTATCTGCAATGTACAAGCTAAAGAATTGTGGCTCAGGGACTGATCCCTGTGGTAACCCGTTCTTTAGTTTTCTTGGGGAACCATGACTACTTGAAATACTCAATCGCTTAGCATGCGGTCTATCAGTCAGGCTATTGATTTACAGGAAATTACTCAAAAGAAGCTTATATACATACACTCATGGACAAAAAAAACGGTACACTAAAATTTTTTGAAAAAATTGTGATATTTCAAATGACGATAACTTTTTCAATTATGAAGTTAGAAAGGTCTATAAAAATTGAAAATGAAGCTTGGACTATATGCTTTAAGAATCAATTGATTTCAATGATGCGCGATGAGTTTTTTCAAAATGGCGGATGACTGAGCGAGAGCATGCGAAATTGAGAAATGACGGACCACGTTTACTGCGGTGCATAACATAAACAAAAAAAATTACGTCATTGCGAGAAAAACAACATGAAAGGTTAGAGTATCCTCTCCAAAACTGCTCCCTAAAGGTATCTCTGTAAAACCTTTTTTTCTGAGTTATTCGCATTTGAAGAAAAAAAAAAGTTTTTTCTTTAAATGTGTACATCTCCGCAAAAACATCACTTTGAGAATAATTTTGAATTCTCAACAAGGTCAAATCACTCACAAATAGCGGGCTCAGGGAAATTGCCGTTTGGTGCTTTCATAATGTTATGTTACCTTCATTAATTACCAGCAACTATAGTGTACATAATTCTTCCAAAAAAAGGCGTTTGTACGTGATTTTGTAATTGTGTGTGTTTGTGTGTGCGCGGGCGCTCGTGTGTGTGCGTACGTATGTACGTGCACACCATCACACAATTACACAATCACGTACAACTGCCTTTTTTTGAAGAACTATGTACACTATAGTTGCTGGTAATTACTGAAGGTGGTTACAAAACATTATGAAATGGCCAAACAAACAGCAATTTCGCTAAGACCGCTGTTTGCCAGTGATTTGACCTTGTTGAAAATTCAAAATTCTCCTTGCGATGTTTTTTCGAAGAGATTTACGCATTAAACAAATCATTTTTTTTCTTCCAATGCAAACAACTCAGAAAATAATGGTTTGACAGAGATGCATTAAGGGAAGAATTTTGAAGAAGATACTCTAACCTTTCATATTCTTTTTCTCGCAATGACATAAAATGTTTTGCTTACGTTATACAACGCTGCAAACTCGGTCCGTTATTTCTCAATTTTGCATGCTCTCGCTCAGTCATCCGCCATTTCAAAAAAACTCATCATGCATCATTGAAATCAATCGATTCTTAAAGCATATAGTCCAAGCTTCAGTTTCATTTTTTATAGACCTTTCTAACTTCATAATTTAAAAAGTTATCGTCATTTGAAATATCACGATTTTTTCAAAAAATTTTATTTTTTTTTGTCCATGAGTATATAATGCCTTCTCGCCACACTGTTGGACGATAAATGCAGCTGAGGTTTTAAGTTTTCTTTGCAATCCTACCTTGATGTAGGTAGTGAGTGAGAAGACTTGATCTACACAGCGTCGTTATGAACAAAAGCATGCTTGTTTGACCAGGATCGCTTCAAATAATCTTGTACTAATTCTGTTAGAAATAATCCGTTCTAGTAGCTTGTATGTCACAAACAGCAGGGCTATTGGCCTGTAGCTCTCTGCATTTGAATCTTCTTCGCAGGTGAAAGGACGGAAATGTTCAGTTTCTGTGGCCTCAGATTTTAAGGTTTTGAGTTTTCGTTTTACCTCAATTGTATGAGCCTTGTCTTTTGTTGCTCTGGATGTTGCTACTATGTGTGAAGCAACAGCATTCGGACTAACAGTTATCTTTTGTCTTTGTGTGGGGGCTTTGCTTCCTAGTTTTCTTGATAATAATGTCATTGCTTGTCTGCTCCAAGTGTGGAAGTTCAGGCTTTCTACAGTTTCTGTCCATTTTTGCCATCTCGTCGCATTTAGGCTGTGAAGTAGCTCATCTTTATTAGACTATACAAGACTCGATAAAACAGTGATTTGCCAGATGGTATTGTTTGGTGCAGAAACCTGGGTGCTAATAAAAGAATATGAAAATAAAATAGATGCCTGGGAAAGAAAAATCCTAAGAAAAATGGCAGGAGTAATAAAAGAAAATGGAGAGTGGAGAAGAAAGACCAACCTAGAACTGCGAGATCTATACAGAGAACCAAAGCTAAGAACAGTCATCAGGAAAAATAGACTAAGATGGCTAGGCCACATACGAAGGGCGAAGCAGGATGACCCGGTCAGAAGAACATTAATGACGGAAGCAGGACGAAACAGAAGATGCAGACCGAAGAAGACTTGGTGGGGAGACATAAAACACTTCGGAATAGAAAACTGGGAAGAGAAAACAATGAATAGGAAAGCGTGGAAGCATGCAATTGAAGCCATAGGCCTCTAGGCCTGTAGTGCTGGACTATACAGGGTGTCCCACGAGGTAAGGTACAAAATTTCAGGACGTGTTACTCAGGTAAATTCGAGTCGAAAATGTCTGTATGAACATGCAAATGCTTCCTTTATCGAGATACGACATTTTTTAAATTTTAGTAGTAGGTACTAGAGCAAAATCTCTTAACAAAAAAAATTATTACAATAATTGTTCAAAATGACCATCTTCACACCACAAGCACAGTCTCACCAGTTTATAAATGTGATTGACGGCTTTCCGGATAACACGGCGGTTGTTTCTAATGTCAGCAGCAACTTCAATAATTTTATGAAGCAGTTCATCCCTAGTTCGTGATTTCTCCACATACACCAAAGTCTTCATGTGTCCCCACAAGTAGTAATCTAGGAAATTTAAATCGGGTGAGTGAGGTGGCCAAGAAACTGGGCCACACGTCCAATCCAACGTCCAGGAAAAGTGGTATTTAAATACTCAACTACATTTCTACCATAGTGCGGCGGAGCACCGTCATGTTGTACCCACATCTGTTGTCTTATTTGAAGCGGGATATACTCCAACAACACTGGCAGTTCTTCTCATAAAAATTTAAGATAAATTGGAGATGTCAAACGAGCGTCAAACACAAGAGGGCCAATTAATTGGTCCCCTAACAAACCGCACCAAATATTAACCAAAAAACGGTGTTGGAAATTCCGTTCGATGGTTGCATTGGGATTTTCAAGCTTAGCTGCCAAGAATGGGAATTTCTCACATTATTAACGTCGTCTCGAGTAAATGTACACTCATCGGTGAACAAAATTTTATTAACGAGATTACGATGTGGGTTGATCCAATTACAGAACTGTATACGAGGGTTCGGATCAGTAGGCAGCAAAGATTGGACAGGTTGCAAACGCAATGGGTACTAACCAAAATTATGCATCGTTCTCCATACAGTCATTCGGCTAGCACCGTTGTGAACTGCTATTCTGCGGACACTAGTTGATGGTGACCTTTCAATACTATCCAGAATTAATCATGGTCAACTGCTGATGGACAGTAGATATGAAATTAACTGTCTGATGAAATGCGGAGTTCAATCAAACTGAACAGCTCAGCTGTCACAATAAATAACAAAATGTAGCACGCCTACTGGCTGGCTAGAACATGGTGCTCCACCACACATTTATGAACGGGCTATACTGTTATGAGCTTGCTGTGTAAAGATGGACATTTTGAACAATTTTTATTTTCATATTTTTTTGAAATAAGAGATTTTCCTGTAACAATACTAAAGTTTAAAAAATGTCATATCTCGATAAGGAAGCATTTGCGGACCATGTTCATACAGACATTTTTGACTCGAATTTACCTAAGGAACATGTCCTGAAATTTTGTATCTTACCTCGCGGGACACCCTGTATATATACTTCAGAAATACCGAATTCAATAAAACAGAATATAAAAAACTTATGTAAAGTGACAAATATCGTAAAATTTGGTATAATGTTCATCAGAGTATAGGTTGCTCGTTGCAATGAGTTCTTCTGATCCGGTGTGCGCGGAGGATCAGTCCGCTTGTTCTCTGGTTTATTCGTCTTCTACAGATTGTTGTGTGACTGTGACTGTGCCTTCTTTGTTATTTTGCTCCATTCCATTCTATTTTTTATTAATTTTCTCCAGTTCATTATCCTCATGTCTTGTATATCCCTCGTTACTTGGTCTTGCCACCTGATTTTTGATCTTCCCCTTGGTCAATTTTCCATAAGTCTGCAGTTTAGTATTTTCCTTATTAATTCATCGTGTTCTCTTCTTTGGATGTGTCCGAACCACCTTAGTCTTTGCGCCTTTATAAATCTGTCTTCCCCTTCCAGTAGGTTTCTCACATCAAAGTTCACAAGTTGTCTGAATTCTCGATTCGGCATCTCCACGGGTCCATACATCCTTCTTATAATTTTTCTTTCTAGTATTCTCACTTTTTCTGTGTAGGCACATTGTTTCTGCGGAGTAGGTTATGACTGGTCTGATCCCTGTTTTATATATTTTTAACTTTGTTATTTTGCTAGGATTTCTGTCTTTCAAGAACTTTTGATATTTCCAATATGCTTTGTTTCCTGCTTTTATTCTTTCTGTTATTTATGCACTTCTCTCATTGTTTCCGTTTACCGTTACTCCCAGATATTTGAAGTATTCCACTCTTCCTACCTTCATTTCCGCTGAGTTTCCTATTCCTCTTCTTGTGCTTTCTATGTATTTCGTCTTTTCTTCATTTATTTTTAAACCTCTGATTTCAGCTTCTTTTATGAGTTCCATTACCTTTTGTTCTAAACTTCTTTTGTCTCTTGCTATAACCACTAGGTCATCAGCGTATCCAGCATATCCAATTAGCTGTGTGTTATCATTTTATTTCCCCACGTGCCTATGACTCCTTCTAGCACTATATTAAATAGAGTAGTTGATAGGCCGTCCCTTTGCCGCACTCCCGTTTCTATATTAATGTCATTTGTATTGCCTTCAGTTCGATATTTTTGCAATAGAATTTGTCATTGTCATTCTTGCCAGTCTAAGTTGCTGTCTATTAACGGAGTCAAACACTTGTTGAAAGTCTATGAAGAGAATGTATATTTCAATGCCGTGTTCATAGCATTTTTCTATTATTTGTTGAGGATTGTGTCTAGCATTGATCTTCCTTGTCTAAATCCCTGTTGGTACTGCCCTAGTTTTTGTTCAGTTTATTTAGTCAGTCGATTTCTTAATGTCGAGGTTAAAATTTTGTAGGTTGTGTTCAGTAATACAACTGTCCTATAATTATTACACTTTGTTGGATCACCCTTTTTATATATTGGTGTTATTTTACCATTTTTCCAGTCCTGCGGCATGGTTTCCTCAGTCTATATCTTTACTATTAGCATTGTCTAATTATATTATAGTCGAGCAATCATACGCAAATTTTACTTTCCCGTCTGAAAAGGGTTAACACGACGTTCTGTCCTTTTCCTCTGGTACCGGAAGGTGTCGGTTTCAAGCGATGAATAGCGCAAGCAAACTTTAATTATTGGGCGCTGATAAATATGTAATCTGCCCAGGCTATAATAAAAAAGTAGAAACCGGAAAAGATGGGCGCGGCGCAATTTTTTTAAGTTGACGAACTTCTTTACAATCAACACGAAAAATTTCCACTTATTAATTTTGCCATGTACCGTTATTATATTATGTACTCAAATTATGTTATTATTTTTTATATTATTAAAATTAGATGTTTTTCTATTAATTCTATGAAAAGAAAAAGCAAGAGGAAAAACAAAACATTCTACGAGACTATGAGAATTGTTCATAATAGTATATAGTATATAGTATATAGTATAATAGTTTTTTATCGCAAATAATTGACCTTCCAGAAGCACCTTCTTCAAGTGAAATACAAGAAAGGAAACGAAAATGCCCGCAAGAAGAAGATGACACACCTAGAAAAAAGAAATTAAAATTGAAACTCTCAGAAATCAAAAAGCAGATGAAAAGTAAATCTGTATATATTAAACAACTTCAAAAAAAAGGATATCAATTCAAACAGAACAAACACAACTTTTTCACATTACCGGAACATTTGTCATCTTCCGCAAAAGTGTTAACTAGAATGCAAGTAATACACCGAAAAAAAACAGCTTGGAGCGTTGCGGAAAAGAAATTAGCAATTCGGTTATATTATAAAAGTGCAGGATACTACAAATTTCTGCGTAAAATGGGTGTGATACTACCATCAATTTCAGCAGTGCGACTTTGGATCAGAGGATACAATTTTTTTCCCGGATTTGACCATAAACTTTTTCGACATATCAAGTTGAAAGTCGACAGCATGGAAGAAAAAGAAAAACATTGTGTCATATGTTTTGATGAAATGTCATTAAAACAACATTTAGAATACAACAAACACGAAGATTTTATCGAAGGTTACGAAGATTTAGGAGAGTATGGGCGAAGAGCAGTGCCTGCCAAACAAGCATTAGTAATCCTCGTTAGAGGGTTGCAGAGTCAATGGAAGATACCAATCGCATATTTTGTATCTGCTACAGGTGTGAAAGCTGATGTTCTCAAAAAAATTGTTGAAAAAACTATCAATTATTTAACTGATTCTGGTCTTTACCCTCATGCAGTAGTATGTGACCAGTCAACAACAAATCAAAAACTCTATAGAGATCTTGATGTGACACCTGAAAAACCGTACTTTTTCATTAAAGGCAAAAAGTACTATGCCATTTTCGATGTTCCTCACTTAACGAAAAGTATCCGAAACAATCTTCTAACCGGAAAATTTCGTATTGGTGATAAGGTTATCGATTATCAAAATATTGTTGACGCGTACATAATTGACAGGGCAAGTTCTTCCGGAAAAGGTATGAGGAAGATTACAAATGCACATATCTGGCCAAATGCATTCCAAAAAATGTCTGTGAAATTAGCTGCGCAAATATTTAGTAACAGTGTATTTGCAGCCGTGAAAACTTGTGCCGACTTAGGACAAATTAAAAGAACTAGTTGTACAGACACTGCCAATTTTATCCGTTTTATGAACGACTTATTTGATGTACTAAATAGTCGTCAACGTTATTCAAGGAATCCTTATAACTGTGCTTTGTCTGAAGAAAACAATAAGGGGATTGAAATTTTAGATGAAGCATTAGACCTGATGAAGAAAATAGTAAAAATTGACAACAAAAAAGGTGCTGTTTCCAGACCGCCTTGTTTCGATGGTGTAGTACTCAGTATCAACGCTGTAAAGATGCTTTTGAAAGACAGTTTGGAACAATATAATTTCAAATATTTATTAACAGCAAGACTTAATCAAGATGTGTTGGAAAATTTATTTTCGGTGTTCCGACAAAGAGGAGGATACAACAAAAATCCTACTGTGGAGACCTTCAGGTATACGTTTAAAATTAATACTCTGATGAACATTACGAAACCACCAACTACCTCTAATTGCGAAGCTGATGATGATGATCTTCTTACAAATATTTTAGAAGAAAATAAACTTTGCGTGGAATCTGATCCAGAAGAGGTTGAAGTTACCTCTGATAATTCGGACATTAACGACGAAGAAATAGGATCAGAAAGCAGCAAGAGTGTTACTTTAAAGGACTGTGCCGAAGTATATTTTAGTGGGTATTTACTAAAACGCAATTTGGAACACTTTAATTGTGCACAGTGTCGACAGGATTTAGAAAGTGACACAACTTTAACGGACAAAGACCAATTACTAATTTTAAATCGAACTTACGGTACTGAAGGTAAAGTAACTACTGGTTTGAAAAGTCCAAGTGTTCTACTGAAAGATGTCTGTTCGTTGGCATTTAAAATATGGACACAGTACTTTCCACAGTTCAGAAGTAATCGAAAAGTTGCTAGTTTGCTGAAAAAGAAAATTGTCTCAGGAATTCACAAAAAAATTCCATTATGGTTCAAAACTGAAGATTGCATTGCACACAGAAATTTTATCATAGATACATTAATCAGAGTAAAATTATTTAGAGACGGTTCTCTTGTAACCCAAAAAAGTACAAAAGCTTCAGCCAACACCAGCAAACTAAAGATTGTACAAAATAAATAACCTTTCTGTTATGTCAAGTTTCAGGAATTATAATTATTTTTTTAATTTAATATTTACGTCAGTTGAATATAATATTTAATTGATGTATTACTCGTATTTAAATACAAGACTATTCATGACATAGTGTTATATAAATTTAATTATACGAATAAATTATGTTACCTGTATTTTATTTTTTCATAATACCACTACCATTCATACATAATAATCGTAATTATTGATCAGTAATTTCTAATGAGACAAAGTGTTAAGTACAGTTGCGGCCAAAGAAAATGGAGCAGCACTTTTTTCTCGTGATTTTTAACATTACTGCCGACAGCTATGCAATGCTATCTTTCATTTTACTGATTTACCAAAAACTTTAACTGATTTTGTCTTTCAGATACAATGTTGGAACTCGATAATTGGCATATCCAAGCAAAAATAATTAGAAACACAATCTGCGACTATTTTCATTTAATTAACATTAAACATCATTAGGGTGAAATTTTTATAATAAGAAATGTTATCAGAACAACGTACATACCTTAAATTGCTGAAGTACGTTGTTCTGATAACACTTTCTAATTCTGTACCTCAGAGCCAAACTATGGCAAGTCCAAAATTTCGAAAAATGAGGTAACTATGTCAATCTATTCCGGATGTGAACGCAAAAGCTTTGACATATTTACCTCATTTTTCAAAACTTGCCATAGTTTAGCTCTAAGGTACAGAATAGTAAAAATTTCAGCTTGATGATGTTTAATGTTCAATCCCCCTGATTCTGTAACTTTTTTAATCACCGTGATTATTTTTCACGATGGTTGTTGCTATATATTGGCCAATTAGAACAAAGC
>CALNHX010011771.1:0-29704 GCA_940337035.1 Agriotes lineatus
TCTCTTTTCTCTCTAGTGCCACAAATGGGTTTAATGCACAGATGTCATAAATATACGGGTACATGTATGTGTGTGTATGCAAAACATCGTTTTCTCCGACAAATATTTTTTGAGTTATACCGCCAACAGACAGACAGACAGACTGACTGACTGAATTGAGAACACCTGTTTTTCGTCATCGACCCTGAAACGTGAATATCTGAAGAACTCTCGGAAGGTAATTTTTTGTGATTACAATACTTCCCTCGTCTGAAAGACGAGGGAAGTAACAAGTTCCAAATACTTAGGTGTTGTTTTTGATCAATATATGATATGGGATATTCATATTAGCAATTTATGTAATAAAATTCGAAAAACTGTATACATATTTAGAAAATTAAAGAGTGTCATATCGGAAAATCAACTCTATTCATTTTACTATACGGCCTAGTGAAGTCGTTGTTATCGTATGGTCTATTATCATGGGGCGGTGCAGCAAATCTGTACAAAGATCGAAACATAAGTGCTACAAAAATATATTTTGAAAATAATAACAGGAAAACCAATCTTATACTCATCGACAAAATTGTTTTCAGAAACTGGTAAAATGACGTTGCTCCAATTATATTACAATGCCGTATTAATACATACGTTTAAATTTCCACATTTAATAAATTTACATCAACATGCATATCTAACCAGGAATAAAAACGAAGCCATGTTGTCTAGATATGTAAAGATAATTGGACAAAAACGTTTTCTATATATAGCCACTAAATTGTATAATGAATTTCAGCATTTTATTAAAACAAACAATATTCAAATAACCAACAGAAGCTATAAAAAAAATATTTCTCTTTCAGTGACATTAAAGCTTAACTTAAAATACTATTTTGTCTTTCATCGTTCGTAGCCCTAGCAATAAAAAATAATTTTGTAGTTTGATATTGCATATGTATATGTGCGTTGAAGCAGCAACATATGATATCACGCACAGCTGTATTTATAGCTAAGTGGTGTAACAATTACTTAATCCAGTTCATTTCGTCAATTGAGTACCACGTTTGTTTGAATTTTGTATTATCAAAATTTGTTATGCATATAATATCATTTATTGATTTATTGAAATGTAATATAATATAATATAATAGTCTCTTCCTACGTGAATCAACGAGGGAACCTACTTATTGGCCCACTCAGCAACAGAATCTGTTTAACTTGTTCAATTTCTTGGGTATAGTTGAAATCCCTACAAATGATTTTCTGTCCTCACCTATCGTCAGACTATTCACCAGTTATTGGCACATTAAGCAACACCATAATCAAAGAACACTACATCTAACTCTAACACCTAAAGCAACACATTAAGCAATGTTCTAGAGTTACAGAGAAGAAGAAGGCTAGAGGAAGATGCGACCGTTCGCGTAATCCGGAAGATAATAAGAAACTTAGCGAAACTCTACAAGAGGTCCACAATGAATACAAACTTCAGAACTGATCACAACCCGATATGAAAAGAAATTTTAAAGATTACAACTCAATACGTCATCAATTAAAAATCTAAACGGAACGTGGGCTAAATCTGACAGTGAAAAATTCACCGTATTTGCAGAATATCTCTTCAAAGTTTTTAAACCTTTCCAAAAAGTACAAGCCATTGGTAGCTGATAGAATGTAGATTGTCCTGGTCAGATGATAATGCCGATCAAGCTCTATCTTTGCCGAAGTCAGAGTACTGTTGCGATCGCGTCACATTGAGTTGCTAATACGACGAAATCGAACAAAACATTTATTTAGAAAAAAATTAATATACTTGGTTTTACAAACAAGTTGTTTTTCTCGTGACCTAGCATATTTTAACTTATATGTGAGTTGTTACCGTAAGTGGTATATAAATTCGCATTCTGGTGACCTCGACTTGAATCTGAAAACACAATTCAAACCGGAAACCAACACCAGCAACTACAACCAAAAACTTAACCCTGCAGAGGTCGCGCGCGGACTGTCACACAGCATTCAAGAAGTATCAGCCATTATTTGGCAATCTCTACTCTTTAGGCCTTGCCGGTCTCATTACCTCTCGGGGAACAATATCTTATTGTCCGTGTCAAGTTAATGGGTGCACATCTGTGTGAATGATTAATATTTGCGGAGTGAGAGTCCGCAGCGACCACCGGCGTTTGTAAAATTGTTTTATTTTTAACTCGATTTGATTATAAACAGAGGTAAGTTACTGTAAGTTTTTTAGTAATTTTAGCTTACTAAATTACTTTAAAATTTTCTAGTTTCTATGGGAGAGTATGAGAAACAGCAGGAGCGCCTTCAGCGTTTAGTGGAAGAGTGTTTAGAATCTGACCAATCTGTTAAATCCGGTTAGGGATTCTTCGATTTTTCAATACTCAATTGGATGTGGAAAAGTTGAATTTTTCCAAACTAGAATGGTAAAGTAAATTGGATGCGGAAAAGTTGAATTTTTCCAAACTAGAATGGAAAAATAAGACAAAAAAGAGTCAATGCAAACTTAATTTTTTATATATGTTAACTATTAGAGCAGAAAGGCAGAAAGAAAGATAGCAACGATTTTACGTTATAGGATAATTAAATAATGAGTAATCTTTTACCGGATTTAACAAAATATATTTTCACATCAAATTACTATGCATCCGACGAAATCAATGTTGCCTGTGTGGTATAAGATTAAAAAATTTCTAGTCAAATCAGCATTCATAGTTTGACAATTAACTGACGTTTACAGAGCTGACATACAAGATGATTTTCTGAGGTTAGATATATGATTCATACTTCTGTAAAGCGTGATCCTCCTATCATGCCATCGATTTGAACACATCTCTGTTCCCAGTATTGGTTTTTTGTTTCTTTAATTTTTCTTTTTAGTTCTTTATTTTTTTCTTGATACTGCTCTCTTCTTTCTTGAGTTTGCTTAGTTAACCATTTATTGTATAATTTCTTTTTCTCTGATATTAGTTTTTCGATATCATCTGTAATCCAGAATGATTTTTGTTTTGTCTTATTCTTATCTATGGTCCCAAGTGCTTGATAAGCAGCACTATGCAATGCTTTTTTAATATTGTCATATTCATTCTCGATATCATCAACTCATTCGCATGTCTTGAGTTCATATTTTAGTCTATTTTCGTACAACATTTTAATACTGGTTTCGGACAAGAGGTATAACTTGTATCGATCCTCTTCTATATTTGTATCTCTTATTGTTATTTTATCTTGTGCTTGTCTGTAGGTATTTGTTATGAACGGCCAACATACTGTTAATTCAAGTAAATAGTGATCGGAACCGCAGTTGGGTCCTCTTTTAACTCGACAGTCTTGTATTTTTATAGATGATAATTGTTTAATAATAAAATAATCAGTAATTGATCGCTGATCCAGTGTCAGTCTTTCCCAGGTATATTTGTGTATATCTTTGTGTTGATAGAAACCATTTAGTATTTTTAAGTGGTGTTCTTCACAGTACTCTATTAGTAATTCTCCTGAATGGTTAATGACATTCTCTCCATGTTGGCCTATGACTTCATCTTGTGTTTTCGCTCCTACTCTTCCATTGAGATCTCCAGCCAATATTATCTCTTGGTGTCTTTTTGTTTTAGCCATTACTCTTCTTAGGTCTTGGTAGAAATCATCTTTTATATCTTGTTTCGAGTCATCATTGGGAGCATATACTCCAATTATTACCGTTTCAAATCCATATAAGTATATAGTTAGTGTTATAATTCTTTCAGATTCACATTGGAAGGTTTTGATGTAGTTTTTGTGTTTCTTGTGTATTAGGATAGATAGCCCTGATGCTGCTCTTTTCGATTTGTGCACACCAGACCAAATGTGTAAATACGTTTCTCGATATTTACAAAGGCAGCTTTCCGACATCACCACCTTCATCGAGATCATACCAACATTCGACTAAAAAACTATAAAAGCAATGAAAACAAACAATACACATAAAGACTGCCACTTAATAAGATTGAAAGAATGGGTAAAATATTACGGAAAATCGTTAACAGAAGACCGCTGCGAATACAAAAACATAGTAGAGCACGAAATAGTTGAAAGAGATAATAACTTACTAATGATAACGGAAGACGAAACGGAAAAACACGTTATGAATATGAAAAATTCAAGATCACCGGGACCAGGCAATATACCTATAGAATTGATAAAATACGGAGGAAAAGAAATTATAAATAGAATAACAAGCTTGATGAATAAATGCATTTCATCGGTACAGATCCCTGCAGAATGGAAAAACGCCCATATAACCTCTGTTTTTAAAAAGGGCAATAGAAAGGATCCTGGGTGTTACAGAGGCCTTAGTGTAACTAGCAGCATTAGTAGGCTGTTTGGAAAGATACTTCAAGAAAAAGTAAGAAAAAATATTGGAGATAGTATAAGTGATGACCAGACTGGTTTTATCCCTGGTCGCTCTTGTATTGATAATCTATTTACACTGCAACAAATACTAGACAAAAGGATCTCGACGGGAGAAGAAGTTCATATGGCATTCGTTGACCTAGAAAAGGCCTACGACTCAGTATCACAAAGTAAGTTGTGGGAAGCTCTAGATCAACTGAACATCAATACCCATTTGCTAGCTATCATAAAGGAGCTATATAATAACAATGTATCCTATGTAAAACAAGGAAATCAACTATCAGGACCTATACCAATAACAAAGGGACTCCGCCAAGGGTGTAGCTTATCACCAATATTATTCAATCTCTATATAGAAGTAGTATTAAGGGAATGGAAAAGGAACTGTGGAAGAATGGGTATATCAATCAATGAAAATTACCTATTTACACCTAACTTCGCAGACGATCAAGTTCTCGTAGCACAGGATTCTTTTGATCTTGAATTTATGCTGAAGAGACTTTATGCCCAATACCAGAAATGGGGGCTACAGGTGAGCTTACAAAAAACTGAATACCTAGTAGTAAACAGCGAAACACAATTTGAAGTTCTGCTAAATGATGACACACAAGTACAGCAAGTTGATGAATTTAAATACCTGGGGGCCATAATAGATAGAAAAGGATTGGGAGAAGGAGAAATTAAACATCGAATTCGAGAAAGCAGAAAAGTAATTGGCTGTCTCAATCCTCTATGGTGGGATAAAAACATTTCCAAAAATGTGAAGAAAAGAATAGGTCAAGTAATGGTGGAGTCTGTTCTCTGTTACGGTAGTGAACTTTGGGTAATCAATGCAGAAATGAAGCGTAGACTACAAGCGGTGGAGATGGATTACCTTAGACGCAGTGCCAGAATATCTAGACTGGAGCGGATCCGGAATGAAGAAATTAGGTGAGAGATGAAAGCAGAACGAACAGTTATTGACAGAATTGAAATGCGTAGTTTATGCTGGTTTGGACACTTACTGAGAATGCCTGAAGACCGATGGCCAAAAAGAATTTTTCACTGGCAACCCACGGCAAAAAAGAAACGCGGAAGACCACGACGTTCCTGGAATGAGGGGATAAGAAGAGCAATGCAAGAAAAAGACCTCGATGAGGATATGGCCCAGGACAGAGATGGCTGGAGAAAGGGATTGAGTAGGCAGCACCTAGCTGTATAATGATAATTTTACATTTATTGTACTTATCTAACTCAATATATATATATATATATATATATATATATATGCATTTAGTGCTTATACACCTCCAAATGCTAAATCATGAGTGCGAGTTGAACTCCGATTTTACGCGTTCGCCTCCGATTTCGGAGGCGAACACGTTTTCATAGTATTAAAGCATTTAAGCACGAATCGTAGCGACTGCTAACGTTTGGTAGAATTTTTAATGGAGGCGAAATAGTCACTAAGTTCTCTTGGAACATACATTATAGTTCATCAGATCACACTTAAGAGGCGCTGCTGTTAATACATTTATACGCTTGTTATATTAGAAGGTAGCCATTGCCTCCCAAGACTTTGCGTTCATATTCGCCTCCACATTGTGGCAACGTTGCTCAGATTCCAATTCAGTCCGAAATTTAGATGTTTCAATGCTCTCAGATAACACCATGATTTTATATCGGTACAGCGGCGAAAAGTTTTAGAATAGAAATATAAATCTCAATCCAAAATGAGTAGCAACATGTGTACATCATTTTAATTTTAGCTAATTGCTTTACGAAAAATGTATTTTCGACTAATTTTTTTTAAATTCCACAATAATACTTTTTTAATATTTTTGTGAAATAAATTGCAAAACTCAAATTTACCAAGAAACAAAGAGAGACTTCAACGACTTAAGATATCTTTTAATTTTTAATTTTCTACAGGGTATCATTATTTTTATTGTTAAATTTATAGCACTGATACCCATATCTCGGCCAGTGGTTAATTGGTTATCTCTTCTGTTATTTTCGTTTGTAAATATACTCGTAGTTACGTTTTTAGAACTGAAAACCATTTAGATTGTTTCCCAAAAATGTTAATGTTAATGAAAATATATAACAGAAACGGGAAATAATACATGCATGTCTTTGAAACTGTAAACTACAACATAATTTGTTAATATAAGCATGGATAATGCAAAAACTGTAAATTTGAAAAATAAAGAATATGTGTCTATGGACAATCTAATCGATAATTTGTGCATTTTTAACGCATAAATAACGCTAAACCCCGAGAATCAAACAGTGGTTATTTATGTAGAAAATTCATACCAGTGTATGTTTTTAATATTGTATTTCATACTGATGTCAAAAATGACATTTTTCGGATTATTTATGGTACAAAAAATGGAACATTAAAATCCTAGTATTTTAAAGTAAAATTTTAAAGTTCAAGTACTTTAAAACTTATTTATCTACGTTGCGTTCGTACTGAGGCTATTAGGATACGCGTTTGCGTACGCGTATCGTAATAGGCACAAAGCGATGCTATAATAAAAATACTAAAAATTTTCATTTTTTTGCTTAAAAAAGTGGCAAAGTAGATAAAATACTGTATGATACTTCGTTTATAAGGCATTTTGTAGCACTTACTCCTTTAGGGCACTCCTCGCTTCGCTCGTCGTACCCTAAATCCGTGCGTGCTACAAAATGCTTCTTATAAAACTCGTATCATAATATACTATTATTGTACAAAAAATGGAACATTAAAGTCCTAGTACTTTAAAATTATACGTCAGTTGTTGACATGAAATTTGAAATGATTTATAACTTTTTATTTAAAATTCATTCAACTTGCAGTATGAAATAAACCGTTGTATTCACCACGAACGAAAAGTGTTTTTAAAGGTCCTCGCAAGTAAACAACTTTCTCGTCTTTAAAATGCCACTTTTCGTTCTAGATAAATAAACTACTATTATTTTAATTTTGTCAAGTGTCACATAGAAATAGTACATAAAGAAAAAGGTCTACATTTATAGAGAAAATTTTCATGTTCAATATATTTTAAAGTAGCATAAGTAGATAACATCATTTGTAATTGAAACTCGTAAATAGCAAAAAAATAACATGTTAGTTAAATAGAAACGTTACTCTTATTTTTACAGTATTATTAAGTAATTTGTGATTTTGTTATTAGGTTCTATAAGCATTGTATACAAATGTTTGTATTCTCACCCAATCTAAATTATTGAATTTTCTCATTTTCTTCTATAAGTTGCAAACATTCTCGTTTTTTCGGAGCTTGTTTTAATTTAATGTGACGTTTAAAGAAGGATTTTACAATTTGCTTTTGTTGTTCTGTCCACCACACTCTTATACCAAAAGCAATATCTTTTTTTGGTTTTTTAAATTTGCTTGAAGAACTATCGTGTTCGCAATTAGTTATTTGGCTTATACTAGCTATCGGTTGATCATCTTGGCCTACCAAGTTAGGCTTGAACTACGTAATGGTGGATTGTCTTCACCCCCAGAGTCGTCACTTGCCGGAAAAATGTTCACATTGGGTTCTATGTCGATATCTGAAAATAATTTTCCTTTATATTTCGTTCCCTCGCCTTTATCAAATAAAGTCAGCAACTTAGAAACTTTTGCCGTTTGATATGCGTCTTGTGTTATTTTGTAAACGTAAAAAGTCTCACCTATACTATATTACTCTAAATGCTGGAAGATAATTTTAGAATAGAAAAACATTAAGTTTTGCCGCCATAATGGCGAATCAAGTTTTTCATGTTAAAATTATGGAAACAGTTTAAACACCGATCTATGCTTTATAATTCCTAATTTCGACAATGCTAATAAAAATAGAAAAAAAATTGAACTAAAAGTTTCGTGCTCTCAATTTGTTGTTGAAATTAAAGCGTTTGCTATTATAAAAACAATTAAATTCAAATTTATACTGTTGACATAGCTGTTACTCTAACAAAGGGCACTATGAGCACGAAAGGTTTTAGCCAGACGTTGGGTTCAAATAATGTGAATATGTTACTTACTCATAATAGTCTTGATGTGTTTTTTCTGTGTGTTCCATAAATTTAACAAAATGGGAGTATTGGTCTTTTGGTAAATAAATTATTTGCAATTTGTTTTCGTAAACGATTGGATGTTATTGTGTCGGGGTGCTCTAATTTGCAGGAATTGGCAAATCTTTTAATAACAACGTCTGCCCTAACCCAATGGTCTTTGACGTGAGGATATACAAATAAGTATGGATTTTCTTCTGGAATGATTTTTGTTTCACGTCTTATTTGTAATAAGTAATCAAGGTACTCCTGTACATTTTTCGGAAATAGTATTATAATTGGCCTGCTACCTTTCTCACCTGCTACGATTCTTGTATAAGTTTTTGTTAATACCTTTTCGGATTCTGTTAATTGTTCCATATACTCGGTTTGGTTAGTCGACGTCAAGTCTTTTAAATACGAGTCAATACTGACGTACTGGACATCTGCAATTCTTAGAGCCGGTTCTACAAACCAAGGATAAAGTTATCCGGGGAATAAGTATCCTAGAAACGATTGTTGTAACAAAGAAAACTATGACAATTATACCTCGGATAGCTTATTCTAGGTATATACTTGCATTGTAGAACCGGCATTTTAAATGAAATTAAGCAAAACATATTTATCAATAATATTTATTAAATTTTATTTTATAATAATAATTATTATATTAGAATAACATTAATAATACGTCGGAACAGGGATAGAAATTGCTTAACCCATTCGGGACGGACCGACAAGTCTCGCGCTTCGGCGTAAGACGGCGCCGTGAATCCAACGGCGTGGGACGGCTGCCGTACTGTTACGTCACTTGACCTTGGTGCGCAGAACGTGTTTCTCGCAATGTGAACGGTCAGTCTGTTGTTTGTTTTGTTAACGTCTACACGTTTAATAGTTCAAGTGCACGTGCTATTTTTTGAAAATATTAAGAGCATAAAAAATAAAATGCCGTACTTGTACGTCAGCCGTACTGCTACGAATGACTTTTACAACTGCCGTACCCGTACGGCGTCAGTCTTTCTAAGACAATATATCTGACGTACATTTACGGCGCTCGGTTATGTTTAATGTGATATACCGTAGTATATGTACGGCACCCGGCCATGTAAAAATACAAAAGTCCTAAATCATGTACGGCAGTCGTCTAAAGCTATTGCACAGAAAGTAGTACATGTACGGCATTCGGCCATCAATGTCCTCTTTGAAAATCGTACCGGTACGTCAACCGTCCCGAATGGGTTAAGTAGATGGAAGCTGCGAAAACAGTACATGAGTATTTGTTACTGGAACGTACAGAGATGGAACCTAACAGAAAAGGAAGTATTCGATAAGCTGTTAAGATGTTTTTGTATAACCGCATGAAGCCATGGGGGCTGAAATATGATTGCTCATTGCGAAGGGTGGGTTCGATGGTTAAGAAGAGCGATCTTTTGTCAATTTCAACACTCACCCAGATTAACTTTCTTTAGCAGTCTGATAATGAAACCGTCCTTCCACTCTGTAGGTATTCTTCTGGTGTTCGAAATAGTCTGTTTAAATGGATGCAGTAAATGTGCAGTGCTAGGGTAGAAACTGAATAGCTCAGATAGTATGCTATCTGGTCAAGCTGCTTTTCGAAGTTTTAACTGATTAGCTTCCTTCGTAGTTTCTCAGTCGCTGAGTTCATTTGTAGAAATCCTTAGATGTTAGTGTGCAGCGTAGGTGGTCAGGTTGTTAAGCTGTTGATTGTGGTGGTACGCTGAAAGTGCTCGTCTTTGAGAAGTTTAAATCCGACGTCATGTAAACAATGTTTAAACTGCTTCTGCCTATATTATAATAGGCTGCTCATAATTTTACTAATTGAGAGTAATATGTTTTTCTTTCTGAAATAAATATAAAAATAGAGTTTATAGAATCAAATAAACATCATACGCCATACCTTATCTATGCATCTTATACATATATAGTTTCTCTGATGACCAGTTTAGAAGAATTTAGTAGGTCTGCAGTTTTCGATTTCTTGCAGGATCACTTTGTAGGTACCAGGGCTAGATAAAACTAGTTGGTTACTTCTACGAGCCTTCGCCCTTTTAACAGTAGACATACTAATTCCTTAAGTCTCAGCAGGTCGCCGGAATAGACAAACCATTGTACAAAAGATCATAAGTAATAATTTAACTTGTCACACCTCCTGCACACAATCAAGATAAAGGAAGTAAATGCCCACCGTTTTTCCTTTTCGAAATAGTTCAATAAATTCAGCAACAATTACCGAAACTGTGAGCAATTTCTTATCTTGCATGACATATTAATGCATAAAATTACACTTTTTCTTAACTTGGACAGAACTGCTGCTTGTGGCAAATATAATAAAACAAGGAGACTTTTAATACGTTTAATAGATAGCGATATTTATTTTACATGTATTTACAGATGTAGTAGCAAAACGTGACTAGCGCAGTCGTTAGCTGCCTCCCTTAAGGAAGCCTTCGTTCGCAACCCCTCCTTAACGGAGTAGGACATGCGCAATTTACATAAAAGTTTCCACATCCTCCGCCCGCGAAATTATGCGCTACTTAATTCTAATGGATACAAAAGTTGGATTGTCCGTCTTAAAATTGTACCGTTCGTGCACTTCACATAACACGCGCGCACTTTACCGTCTCGACCAGGAATCACCTCGGTAATTAGATCCAGTTTCCACAAAAGCCGCGATTGACACCTCCGTGCACCAGTACTACATCTTCCGTCTTTATCACACATTCGCGAGCAGCATTGTTGTGATGAGCTCCACGAAGTAGTTGTAGATATTCAGTGGACCACCGTTTCCAAAAGTGATCCAACGCCTTGCATCGCTGTCGCCACTGCTTGCGAAATAAATCCCTATTGGAATTGCCGGTAAAATTTGGCACCGTAGTTACGCTGGGTCCCACTAAAAATGGGCGGGAGTCAAAGGAAGTAAATCCGTAGGTTCACCTTCGATAAACGTTAACGGCCTGGCGTTTATCGTCGCTTCAATTTCTGTTAATAAAGTGGACAGATGATTTTTATTCAGCAGAGAACGGCCTATTGTTGCCCTCAACGCATCCTTTACAAATTTCACGAGTCGTTCCCAGAAGCCGCCCCACCAAGCTGCCCTTTCTGCGATAAACTTCCACGTAATCCGATGCTGGTTGATCAGGTCGTTTACCTCCTTGCTGTTAAAAGTTATGTTAAACAACTTCAATTCTTCCGATAATCTTCTAAACGTTTTTGCATTATCGGAATAAATTATTCTGGGTATTCCTCTTCTGGCGAAAAAACGCTTTAATGCCATAACACTCGTTTCAGCGCTCATTGAAGTTACCAATTCAAGGTGGACAGCTCTCATCACTGCACAGGTAAATAAAAATACGTAACCCTTTAGAGTGCAGTTATTATCTTTGTAAAATAACGGTCCGGCAAAATCAAGCCCCGTAATTTCGAATGGCCTTGCCTGCAAAACACGATCTTTGGGTAAGGGTGCAAATGGCATAGATGCAGCTTTTCCGGGTAACTTCTTGCAAACTATACATTTAGATAACGTTGTTTTTATTAGCTGCCTGGCTCGTATTACCCAAAACCGCTTTCTTATCTCGTATAGAGTTGCACTCACTCCGCCATGATGATATCTCACATGAACTTCCTCTATTATTATTTTACTTAAATGTGAAGGTTTCGGCAGTAGGTTGGGATGCTTGATATCAAAATCGGCGTTGTGAAGTCGCCGCTGCAGTCGTAAAATTCCTTTACTATCAATAAATGGATTTAAAGTTAAGATCTTTGAATCTCCGTGCAAAGTTTGGTGCTTGTTTAGAGCGTGTATTTCCTCAGAATACTCGTTCGATTGAGTATCTTTGATCAAAATGGTTTCCGCTGGTTGAATTTCTCTTACACTTAGGTGTCCAAATGTTTTTCCATTTTTAGTTTTAATGTTTACTATAAAACACAGCATATACGCGGTAGTACGTAAGACGATTAAATCTACTAAACCTAAGAATGTCAATCGGAAAACTCCTTGCGGCGGTTACTTGCACTTGATTGTTCAAATGTATTTCGGTAGTCGTTAACAAAGAATGCTCTCATGGCGTTGTTTGCGTCGGCCACCGACCTTCATTTTCCCTCAGCCACAATGGACCACGTTGCTATTCTAAGGACTCCTGCAGTTTATTGGCTGTGATTCCTCTGGTAAGAAGATCAGCGGGGTTTTCCTGCCCTGAACAATGGTACCAGGTCGCGATGTCAGCAGTCAAACGCTGAATTTCCTTGACGCGATTTGCGGTGGTTTCCATTTATTAGCATCGCCTTTTATTCAGTACAAAGCGATCTGGGAGTCAGTCCAGCAAACAATTTTATTCACCTTAAGGCGTAAACAGTCTCTTAAAAATTTCTGTAAACGAGCTGCTAGCAGAGCAGCTGTCAATTCCAACCTGGACAGGGTCATTGATTGATCACTGGATTGTTTTAATGGTGCGACCCGGTTTTTTGAGTACAACAATGTAGTGTTCGTCTCCGTGCTCTGATTTCGGTATCTAATGGAAGCCACCACTCCGTATGCACGTAAACTTGCTTCCGCGAAAATATGCAGCTAGCACTCGCGTACATTGTCAAGTGCAAAAATGCATCGCGGTACCGAAAATTCAGCAATAACTCTTAATTGTTGTGACCATTCGTTCCACTCGCGTTGAAAGTCCGATAAAAGTATTTCATCCCAGCCCAAATTCTTTGTCCAAATTTGCTGGAATAATATCTTCATTTTAATAGTAACCGGCCCGATTATACCAAGCTGATCGTACACACGCGCGATCGTTTGTAACACGTTTCGTTTTGTAGTGGCACTCACAGATTCTATGTAAGCAATCACACCCTTTAAATTTACTCCCAATCTGTCATTTGTGGTATCCCAGTTCAATCCTAAAACTTTCCGCGAAGAGTTTATGGCTACAATGCTACTGTCATTTAACACCGGGGCATTATATAGCCACTTTCGCAAGTTTATTGACGCGTTCTTAAACAACTCGGTAGCACTATGTTTTAAATACTTTCCGAAATCTACATTATTAACACTACATACTAGATCGTCCTCGTAGAATCCTTTACTTAATATTTTAACTACGTCAGGTTATTTATGTTCATTATTAATTAAATGTTTTTCAATCACCGCACTTAACAGAAACGAGCTACAAGTCACGCCAAATGTCACTCGCGTCATTCGATACGTTTACAGTTGGTCCTTATTATTAAACCATAAAAACCTATGTGCGTCTTTCTCGTAATCGTTTAATGAAATTTGCAGAAAGACCTTTTCTATGTCTGCCGTCAAGCCAATAGTTCCCACTCGGAAATTTAATAAAACGTTAATCAGATCGGGATTCAAATTTGGACCCTTTTTCAATAGATCGTTTAAAGATTTCGCATTTGGAGCATGGGCGGAGGCATTAAAGAAAATTCTCAATTTTGTCGTGTCCTTGTCCTCTCTAAACACTGGCCTATGCGGCATGTAGTAAACGCGACCATTCGTGCAACTTACGTTGTCCTTTACCACTTCAGCGTAATCACCGTTTAATAGCATTATTGTACTCCGATAATCTATTATTACTTTCTAACTTAAGTTTTAGCTTTTCTACCCGAACACGCGCACCAGTAAAATTATCGTCCTCTATAACAGTGTTTTCGTTTTTCTACGGTAGCATTACTTCGTAGCGGTTACCACATGTCTTAACACAATTTTCTTTAAAGTCCTTGAAAAACGCGTTATCTTCCAACGTTTCGCTACTAATACCTATCGATTCCAAATTCCAAAGTCTTTCTACTTCTACTTCCGCACTAACCGACGCGTGTAACACTGTCTGCAAATTCGCGAACACATTCACGGCGTCCATGGCTACCGGACCATGTAAGGTATGCCCGAACATTGTTTTTATAGCCATTAGTTTTTCATCACACCTAGTATTTTCACCAGTTACTACTGTCCAGTAATTGTCAGCACCTACTAAGACACTAATTCCTTTAATAAGTTCCTTTTCGCAGCCGACCGGCACACAATCTGCTAGCTGCAAATTCTTGAAGTTCGCTGTCTTCTTATTCGGTACCCTAATCGGAGCTATACATATTTCCGGAACTTCTACAGCTTCTAATGTAATAGTTTTTTGGTCGTACTGTCGTTTCAACGTAATTAAAACCCGATTACACAATTGGGATGGCACTTTTCCGTTGTGCCCGAACGCTGCTATGCTAATGCGATGTCGGCCGATGATTGGTAATCCCAAAAGTCTCGATACATTTTCTTTTACAAATGTTATTTGACTTCTTCCATCAATTATTAGCCGAATAAATTGCATGTTGGTATCTTCCGTTCCAGCATACACGCAGGCTGTTTGTAACAAAACATCCTTGCTTATGTCTGCCATCAAGCTGGATACGGCAGTGGAGGTCGATGGACAATTATCTGGGGTCATTACCGCATTACCTGCTGTTTGGGCAGCTAAACCCTCATTTACAACTTTCACCCATTCGCACAAAGTCGTAGCATGGCGCCCCCTACACTTCTCACAAACAATGTACCTATTCCTACAATTCCTAACGGTATGGTTGGGTTTAGTGCACCGAAAACAATAACCTTTCTTACGCAGAAGCTCCTTTTTCTGCTCGACCGCCAAAACGGCATCGCAAACCTCCGTTTTATGGTCATTGCTGCAGAAGAAGCATGAGCTACCAGGAACCTGCTCAGTAGATAATAAATTTGTCGCCGTGCCGCGGAAGGCAGGCTTCCGGTCGGTTTCAACCCTCGTTCTGGGAACTTGCTGGTCGACTTTCCCTTTTAGAGCAAGGTCCAGGGATTCCAACTCGGTTTTAAGGAACTGCAATAATTCCATCACTTGTCGTTCCGTTCCTTCTTTTGGGTATCCTGATGCCGATATTGCTGATGACCTATCTTCGGCTTCCGTAGAAACGGCCTGGGATACATTTGGCGCTTTTCGTCTTTGTTCCCTAAAGAACTCTAATTTCAATTTCGTCGTCAGAGACTTGATTAAAGTCGATTTAACCATCACATTGTATTGTGCAGACGGTACTTCCAAAATGGTCAATGCTCGCATGGCTGACGAAACTCTATTATAGTTTTTGCGTAACGTTATTGTGTCGTTTTTTGAGCGCACAGGTTCGATTGTTAATATGTGTTTGAAGTACTGTTCTATTAAACGTTCAGTGTCACCGAACTGTTCCTTCAGTACGCTGAGTGCCTCTTCATAAAACGCACCTGAAGGTGGAAATCCTTCGATCGCTTCGGCTGCCTTACCAATTACTGCCATACGAAGATTATTGAATTTATCTCCCTTATTTAGCTGCCCGTTTTCATGCACACATGATTTGAACTGCTCCCAATATGGTATCCATAGTTTTGGGCTTCCATCAAATTTGATTAGTTTCAAACGTTGTAGTTTTACCATGTTATTGGACCCAGTTGATTGCGGCTGCTGTTCCACGTTGTGATTTGTTGGGCTCGTTCTGTTCATCGTGCTTTGTATCACCTTTTCCATCCGATGTTCCAACCTAGCCATTAGGGTGGCCGCAGTTTCTTCGTAGTCCAGTGTGCGTTGTATCTCTTCCTCGAAGTTTTCAGTGATTAATGGATCGTACACACTATCGGCTTCCTCTAAATTGTTACTGCATAACTTTAACTTCGCTATTGCTGTACACAGGTCTTCCTCACTATAGTCCGTTTCTAAAACAGCCGTTATTGCGTTCACTGTTTTAGTTAATTGCGTACGACATGCGTTTTGACGCGCCTTTTCCATTTTGAGCCACAATTTCACTAACCTTTAAAACACCTGCCGATACCGATTAAAATCTCCTTGTTCCCGGGTTTCGGCACCAAAATGTGGCAAATATAATAAAACAAGGAGACTTTTAATACGTTTAATAGATAGCGATATTTATATTACATGTATATTAGGGCGGAGCGAAAACTGGACCAAAACAACTAATTTTCGAAAACAAATCTGCCTGGGTGGGCAAAAGATGCCTTTCGAGGTTCTTAGTTATACAAAAAAATCCGAATGCTTTATGACGATTCATTCCGCTGCCGAAATGACCTTGAATATTTTAAAATCTTTAAAACTGATAAAAAAAATTTAAACATGCAGCTCTCAACTAGTTTCTCTTAAAAAACTACCCAGAACTTACCACGTGGAGGTGACTGCATGTCGAGTTCCACCCTACCCTCCCACCCTTATGGTAAAAAGACTATTTTTTTTGTCCTAGAACTGCTACAAATTGTTTTTTTGTTTCAAATTGTGGCAATATTTCTCTAGATTCAATACGAGCCCTAATAAACCCGTCTCGCGCTTCAGGACCATAAACCGCCATAGAGGCTTCGGTGACTAACTTAACACATCGCTCAACTGCCTGCGAATGACAAGGAAATTTCATTAATTCTATTTCATCCGGAACCAAAGAAATCATATTAGTTAGTTCTTCGTTTGAAATTTTAAATGTTAACGGGGGCTTGCTTAGATCAACATTTTGCCAGTCAATTAACTCCACATAATCTTGACAATCAAAATTTAATTTATTAACTCGAAATATTCTGACATCCTCGGTTTTTGGCGTTGATCTACATTTTAAAATCCTTCTTAAAGCTAACTCTCGAATGTGTTTTCTATCATCCCCTAACATGGCTATCAAAAGGTTTTCTGGATGACCAAAATATCCGTTCCTCTCAATTACGGGATCTATCACTTTTTTCAGTTCTTCAGGAAGGTAACGAGATTTACTGATAATACTAAATAAGTGCCTAGCACCATTCTTACAAGACCAATTGCATTTAATTTCAAACCAGCATATGGCATACACTTTAACTATGAACTCAGTTAATATCTTAAGATTTTGATAGGGCTCTTTGGTGGCAACATATGACCTTAGGACTCTATTGGCTGTGGTAAGCCATCTAGAGTGGGGCATTTTCCCTGGCGCTTTTAGAGCCAAATCATCTTTTAAAATTCCAGTGGAGATTCCTTGACACATCTCATACATGTACTTAGCATCTGTACTTACGGTTTTTAGATCAAGTAAAGGTAAAAATGTCTCAATTTTCTCAAACTGTACCACAGGTAAGTTTTCGCACGATTCAAGTGTCTTGCCAATGTCTCCTGAAAACCCTTTTGGCCCAGTAGGTTTTCCGTCTAAATAGTTCATTAAGTGGCGTAGCGGCAATTCGTTAGTGTGTAATAAACAAATCGTCCACTGCAATGGCCTTTTTAAATCCAATTCTAAAGCTCGAATCACTCCGTTTTTAAAACCGGTATTTACCACGGTTCCGTCACAAACAATGGCCACAATTTTATTTAAATCAATGTATTTTTGTAAAAAGTCTATTATTGATGTTTTAATTGCATTGGCACTCCCAGATGTTGGACTAACATGTCCAAAATATATCGATCCTGGTTCAGAAACTAAAACATAATGTTCTTCAACAACTGTTTTTTGATAATACTTCTCTTTTATTTCTGCTTGGATTAAGATCTTATCTCTGCTCCCGTCAAAATATATTGCCTCAACTTCAGAAGCTTCGTCACCAAATTTTCTTTTTAAGTTATTGCGACTTTTCGCTCTAGCTCTCCTTATTTTACTACGATCTATACTTTTTGAAGAATCAGTGTGTGATACAATTCCGATGTCTTTTAGTACGGCACTTACTATAATTGCCGCTGATCGGTCAGAGATTCCCGTGCGGTCGCAAGCTTCTGCCACTGTTAGTAAATCGAGTCGCATTTGATTAGAAGATGATGATTTGGTAGTTTGACATCTCGTCTGAGAGTCCGGTACCAAAGGGCCGATTGCCTTAGAAGTTGACGGTATACTCTCTAGTTCCTTTTAGTCACGTTCACGTTCTTGCACTATTTTTAACTTTCTTTCCTTTAGATTGTCTTCTGTGAACGATGGTTGGCTGGAAGTTGATTGTCTGGCTAGCTCCTTTACTTTTCTTTCAAGTCCTTTTTTATTTCTTTTTGTTGTTTTAATATCTACGTTACCGATTACCATTTTCCGGTTTGTTCTTCGATCTACAATGAATTCTCTTTCAGCTACCGGTATCTTGGTTTTACATTTGCAAGCTGAGAAACTTTTACATTTGCAAATCGCAATATCAAAAAGCTTTTTCTCTGCGTCTTCTTGAAATGCTTTAACTTTTTTGCTATAGTTGTCTCTATATTTTGATTTAAGGCTTTTCTTAATTTTTCTGTATTTACCATGATATTGTGCTATACGACTTAAAATTTGCTGATTCGAGATTACGGGAATGGAGCTTTTCTTCCATATAGCTTTCAAGTCTTCAACTAACTGCTTAGAAACTGCACTTACACTGGGTTCTTGTTTATTTTCGTTTATTTTCCCTAACCTAATCCACAAATAATATTTGATAACATCGGCGTATGTAGGTAGAACATTATCTTTAAATTTAGATAACACACCAAAAATGGGGCATAAGGCGTCTTTACGCATCCTACTCATTTTATAATGTCTTAAAAGATGCCACAAATAATTTAATCATTCAAGGATAATGAGATCTAAAAATAGAATTAACTTCGCCTTGCGATTTCTGAACTGTGATATCGTTATTTGCAAGTATTACAGTTCCACGTAAGATAACGTGGCATAACGGATTGCTATTCAAACTGAAGCTTACCCTACCCACACCTTACTACCTCCTATTAAAGTCCTACCTGACTGACCGCTACTTCCAAACTAAATATAAACTGGAAACATCCATTTATTACCCTATCAAGTCCGGAGTTCCCCAAGGTAGTGTGCTGGGGCCTTTCCTTTACCTAATTTTTACTGCTGACATTCCAACAACAGCTAATACCAAAATTGCCACCTTCGCGGACGATACCGCATTAATTGCTAGCAATGAAAACCCCCAAATTGCCTCTAATAACCTCCAGTACCACCTCAATCTCCTTGAAAGCTGGCTGGCCAAGTGGAATATCACCGTAAATCAACAAAAGTCTGCTCATGTCACATTTACAACTCGAAGGGTTGAATGTCCCGAAGTAACAATAAACGGCATTCGTCTTCCTGTGAAAGAGGAGATAAAATACCTAGGCTTAACACTTGATCGCAGACTGACTTGGAAACCCCACATTAAGAACAAAAAAACACAAATCAACTTGAAGATACAACAAATGAACTGGCTAATAGGACGAAAATCGAAACTCACAGTAAACAATAAGATTCTCTTATACAAATGCATAATCAAGCCGATATGGACATACGGGGTACAGCTTTGGGGCTGTGCTAAACCTTCGAACACCCAGATCATCCAAAGGTTGCAGTCCAAAATTTTAAGAATAATTCTCAATGCTCCCTGGTATGTCAGCAATAAAACCATACATGATGACTCAGGCATTCCGTTCGTCAATGATGAAATCCGCGACCTAACCAGAAGATACCTAAATAGTCTCCCTGGACATCCAAATGAAGAAGCTAGTACTCTTAGCGTCCCACTAGAGGTAAGAAGAAGACTAAAAAGAAGATGGCCCACAGATGTAGATCCATAGCTTTAGTTAAGAAAAGTTTTTCTATTCAACCCATAACTTAAAAGTAGTTAATTCGGAGTGTAGCTACTGGGCTGCTTCTCCCTTCATGTGTAATACATTAATCCAATTTACTTATTGCTCCTATAGAGCAGATTGTAAATCACGTGTATGTAATAAAAAAAAAAAAAAA
The DNA here is from genome assembly GCA_940337035.1 of Agriotes lineatus. Taxonomy (NCBI): domain Eukaryota; kingdom Metazoa; phylum Arthropoda; class Insecta; order Coleoptera; family Elateridae; genus Agriotes; species Agriotes lineatus. Next base: position 20,134 of record CALNHX010011771.1, read on the forward strand.
AAAAAAAATGTAAGATTAAAACATTACTCATAAAGTATAGATATTAGGTAAGTATAATCTTCGTAACCCCATTAATTTATTACACAAATAGCAAAAAATTCTTGTTGAAGGACGGAGTGTCGTCATAGTTTAAAATTTATAAAAAATTATTTAATTTCCCAAATTTGAAGGCAGTTTCGGCAGCCGAAGATATCGTTTTTGGGCGTCCAGATTTTGTTTACTTACTTAAGGGTACAATAAGCTCACATTAAGCATACAGGGTGCTTAAATTTCAAGAAATCGACAATTCGCTAAATTTTAAAAAATAGTGTTAATTTTCGAAATTTTAAGACTGTTTCGGCAGCCGAAGATAACGTTTTTGGGCGTTCAGATTTTTTTGACGTAATTAAGAATGCAATAGGCACCTATTAAGCATACAGGGAAGTTAAGTTTCAAAAAATCGAAAATTCGCTCCACCCTAATGTATACAGATACAGATGTAGTAGCAAAACGTGACTAGCGCAGTCGTTAGCTGCCTCCCTTAAGGAAGCCTTCGTTCGTAACCCCTTCTTAACGGAGTAGGACATGCGCAATTTACATAAAAGTTTCCACACTGCTTATTGTTGGTGAACTACTACAAAGCTGTCAAAAAGCGTTTATACGACAAATAATCTCAAAAAATGGAATGATAGATCAGATGTTCATCATGTGTTTATGGACACATACAATGTTGTCTATAATTCAGGTTTTTATTACAAAAATCGGTGAAAGATTATAAATAATCCTGAAAATTTACCTAATTTATGTATAATTTCCGTAATAATAGCACCTAATGATTTCCAAATAGTTTTGCTAATATATGTAGTTATTTTTACTGTTTACTGATAATAGCTTCATTTGATATAGGGATTTATAATTTAGGTCGACAAACTGTATTTTAGAGACACATACCGCGCTAGTAAAATCCATTTCCAAACAGTCAAGGACGTGCTAATGTAATGCTATCCTTGTCGCACTCGTGAATAACGAGAGTGACACATAGATAAAACGATTTCTGTTCTAACTTCGTGTATTAGTTCGCGTTTGGCTTTCGGAAAGTAAGGTCCCAGAATAATAATAACCAGAAGGATATCTTCTACACAACCGCATTGATGTCGACGCCGACAACGGGTGACCTCGAACCTTTGTATTCCATGGGCTCTCCCCAAAGCCGCTACCTTTTTTTTTTCTTCCCTAAGCTCTTCTACCGTTCCCCCCTGGAACCGCTTTTCGCATTACATCAGGGGGTGCGGGCGTCACTTAACCTATCATGCCTTAAACTAAGTGAGAACTGGAGCGCCCCGACCGGGAGTCGAACTCTCTACCGAGCGCTCGAGTTCCCACTGTGACCTCGACTGCGAGCGGCGGGACCGCTCGCCCATTGAGGCCCCTAAAGCCGCTACCTACACTGACTGAACTGGCCGTTTCAGGTTAGAATTTCAGGGTAGAAACGTCTCAAGGCTATGAGGGGCCGGCGGTCAGGTAATACGAGATATCCTTCTGGTTATTATTATTCTGTGGTAAGGTCGTCAAACCAGAGTGCCGAAAGTGATACGTGCGATAACCGATATCGCCGGCCGTGAGGTCAGTGATTTATTACATAAGGAAAATATCATTAGTGGTTTTTCCCGTTAGTAAAGAGCAATAGTGATTTTTTTTTTGCTAGAAACTTGTTTTTATTGGTTATCGTAATAGACTAGTACAATAAGCGAAAAAAGGGGTTGCGATCATAATTATTCTGGTAGTTTAGGGGCCGGTTGCAGAAAGCAATGTTAAGTCTGGTGTTAGCTAACATCGCGTCAAAGTGAACAAAATCGCATCAAATTTTGTTTACTAATGTATTAGTTACCATAAGCATTTGAGATTTGATTCGTTTTTGTTCACTTTGACGTCGCGTTAGCTAACACCAGACTTAACATTGCTTTCTGCAACCGGCCCTTTAAATTTTTTAATATGATTTATAAACTGGTCCCATGTTGCAAATTTTTTTTTTATTTAGTGTATTATAGTGCCTCTTCTACTAAGGACTTTGGCACTTTAAATTTATGTACAGTGTATAACAATACTTTTATATCTGTTGAAACAGGTTGGTTAACTTTAGAAAGTACATAAGCTTACGTATTTCACTGATGTCAGTTCCTAGTACAACATTTAGTTCGTTATTTAGCTGGACCTTATTCCTTTGAGTTGAAAATTTCTTGCACTGCAAAAGGATGTGTGGAACACTCAAAGTACTGTTGCAAATGTCACAAATAGGCTGGTTGCGACGCTGTAAGAGGTAATCATGGGTGATTTTAGTATGTTCTATTCTCAACCTCCACAGAATAACTTCGGGTCTCCGTTGCGACGTTACAGGTGGCCAAACGTGAACGGTGTTTTAATTAGTCGTAGTTTATTTCCAGTAATAGTTCTCCATTGGTTGTTCCATTTATTAAGGATACTTTGTCTGTATACTCCTTTCATGTCGGCTTTACTAACAGTCTCTTCTTCAGGTTGAATAGTTCTGGTTCCTTCTTTGGCACTTCTATCTGCCTTTTCATTGCCAGCTATACCTATATGTGAAGGTACCCAAATAAATTTTATAACTTTTTGTCCTCGGAGATGGTAAAGGATATCACGAATTCTTTTCACGTAGGGGTTGGTTGGGTAGATCTGCCTAATGGATAACAACACACTTAAGGAATCGCAGAGAATAATAAAGTTTGTGTGGTTGTGGTTTGCAATAAATTCGAGCGATCTGATAACTGCGTACAATTCTGCACTGAACACCGAAGAATAGTTGTGAAGTTTGAAGCACATCTGATGCACTCCGCACACAAATGCGCACCCTGTACCGCTATCTGTTTTTGATCCATCAGTATAAATAGAAAGGTAATTAGCGAATTGTGACAACAATTGGTTAAGTGCTACTTGGTATTGAGTTGCATGAGTACTGTGTTTAGCAAATTTGGTTAGTTCTAAATACATTTCGGGAGGCGGTATTATCCAAGGATTTGTTTCCATTTGGTAGGTATATGGTGTCAGTTGTTGTTGTTCGAGGTTTTGTATGCATTTTTTTGCACGGATATTGTAGGGAGGGATAAACTTAGGTTTATTATTATAGATATTTTGATAGGGAGGATGGACTGTTGCTTGGTAGTTTAAGTGTTTGTTGTTTGATAAAACTGTAGTAACATAATTTAACAACTGTTGTTCTCTTCTTAGTTCCGCAGGAGGGTGACCGGTGACGTTATAAATACTTAATACTGGGCTAGTTCTGTGGGCTCCTGAAGCTATCCTTAGCCCGTTATTGTAGATTACGTTCAATATTTTAAGAAGGTTAGGGTTAGATCCACTGATAACTGAACTACAGTATTCGAGCCTCGAACGAATAAGTGCATCAAACATTTTGAGAAGAGTGTCTTGGTTTCCACCCCAATTATGACAGCTAACCACCTTCATAAGGTCCAAGGATTTCTTACATTTATTTTTTATATTCAAAATATGTGGCGCCCAGTTTAACTTTCTGTCCAGTATTACGCCTAAGTAACAAAATTGTTCAGCGTAACACAGTTGCTGATTGTTTAGATAAAGTGCAGGAGTTTCGGGGGATCTTCTATTGGAAAAATAGATACACTTAGTTTTCTGAACTGAGAACTTTGGTCCATTTAAGTCACTCCATTTCTGAAGTTGATTTAAGGCGGTTTGTAGACGTTGCTGTATGCATTCTACCTTAGTGTCGCTACAATATAATACTAAATCATCTGCGTAAAGAAGGCATTTAACAGGACTTTTAATATTATTAGTAATGTCATTTATGGCAATTGTAAATAGGAGTACGCTTAGTACAGATCCCTGAGGGATGCCGTTTTCCAGACGTTTTATGGTAGAGTTTGTATTCCCTACTCTTACGGACAATTTCCTATCTGTAAGAAAATTTGATATGAAATGCACCATTTCCCCTCCTAAACCCCAATTAAGTAATGTTAGTATAATTTTCTTTGTCCAAACTGTATCATATGCTTTGTGGATATCTAAAAAAATTGCAATAGTGTCTTCTTTGTTAACTAAACCATTCTTGATATCAACTTCTAAGCATGCAATGTTGTCTTGAGTTGACCTTCCTTGTCTAAATCCGCTTTGTGAAGGCGATATATATCCATGATGTTCTAAATACCATCTTAAACGATTGTTAACCATGCGTTCTAAAACTTTGCATATGGTACTGGTTAGGGAAATTGGGCGATAACTTTCAGGAGTGAGCTTGCTTTTATTATCTTTTAGAAGAGGGATGACAAGGGATGTCCTCCATGCACTTGGAAATTGTTTTGAAAACCATATATGATTGTAGAAATGTAACAGTGTCGATTTTGATGATTCAGGTAAATGTTTTAACATTTGATAATGAACTGTATCGAGACCGGGGCTGCTGTCATTACATTGGCTTAGTGCATGGGATAGTTCCTGCATAGTGAAGGGCAAGTTGTACGCTTCGTTATTTTTTTCTGTAATAGTAATATTATGTGCTTCTATTTGCTGTTTATATAGTTTGAAATGGTTACTATAATTAGATGTCCCGGAAATATTAGCAAACGTTTCACATAACTGGTTCGCTATTTCTTGCTGTTCTGTTACTACTACGTCATTTTTACCTTTTAATGCAGATATTCTAAAGTAACTTCCTCTTCCTTTAATACCTTTAATTTTTTCCCACATTTCTTTATTGGACGTTGACGTTGTAATGGACTCGATGTAGTTTTTCCATGATTCTGCTTTGCAGTTTCTAATGGTCTTCCTGGCTATTGCTTTTAGTTTTTTAAATTCTATCAGATTGTCTATGCTTGGATTTCTGCGGTATTTATTAAATGCTCTTTTTTTTATGCTTTATGACCTCTTTACAGGAGTTATTCCACCAGGGCACTTTTTGGGTGGAACAATTCGGGTTACGTTTAACAGGGATTGCCGTTCTAGCAGCATTTAAAATTGATTCTATAATAGATTCTGTGGATATGTCAATCTCAGTTTCTTCAAAAAAATGTAAATCATGGCTTAGTAGACAGTCTTCAAATTTATTCCAATTGGCCTTTTGTATATTCCATTTTTCTGGCAAGGAATCATATATAGTGTGGTGATCTGAGGATATAATAATGGGAAAATGATCACTTCCGTGCAGGTCTTCAAGGGCTTCCCAGTGGAGGTTGGGTTTTATTCGGGCATGACAGAAAGATAAATCCAGGGCCGAAGAACTGCCATTCCTAATATTCCAATGCGTAGGGCTACCATCATTTAATAATGTAACTGTATCTATGTCCAATATTTTTTCAACTATCTTTCCCCTTTGGTTGGTAGTTTTGCATCCCCACAGTTGGTTGTGGGCATTAAATTCGCCTACTAAAATATATAATTCGGGCAGTTGGTCTAATAAGTGTTCTAGTTCGTTTAATTCAATTGGTACATTTGGAGGTAAATAAACGTTGCATATTGCTATTTTTTGGGGTAGGAAGACGTGGACTGCAATGGCTTCTAATGTTGTATTTAAGGGGAGGTTTTGTGAAGGTACCTCATGTCTGACATGTATGCTGACTCCACCACTGGCTTGTTGATTAGCTGATTGTCGGCATTTGTTGTAAGTATCGAAACCTTTTATTGATTCTGATATATTTGACTTGAGATGTGTTTCTTGAAAGCATAATATATTGGTTTATAATTAGAAATAAGCAGTTGGATTTCCGGTAGGTGGGTATAAAAACCGTTACAGTTGAATTGGATTATCTTAGCCATTCTTAATTTGTTATGTTGGGTCTTCTTTATGTGAATTGATCGATGCACTGGACATGCAATCATCAGGGTAGTTTTCATTGTATTGTTTATTTTTAATGTTCGATATTATTCTAGTAAATTTATATTTTGCTGTGCGGTGAGTAAGAAGGCTGTAGAAGTCTCTCAGTGTAGCTATTAGTTGGTCAGTGTCATATACAAGCTTTTTTGAAGTTTCCAACGGGTTTGGAGATTTGCTTATTTCGATGAAGATTGTTTTGAACTTTTCGTAATCGAAACTGTAGTTGGCAGGTTCTTCCGATAGTTTCTGTTGTATAGGTTGTAGCATTTCTTCCAAGTCAATTTGTTCTCTTCTTCTTTTCTTGTTTTCTTGGATTTCTTTTTTGTTGATGTAGATTTAATAACTAATTTGTCTTTCTGTATTGGCTCCTGTGTTTGGGTATCATAACTTTGTCCTTTTTCCATGCTTTCATTGTTTGATTCTTGGATTGTAGGCGTTGATTCAGCGCTAGTACTACATAGTGGGCGTTTATTTGTATTTGCTGTCACATTTATTTGTATTGGTGCCTTGCAATTTGCTGAATTATGTCCGTTTTGTTGACATCTGAAACATTTCATCTGATCGAGCTGTAGAAAGATGCGATAACCATCGCCATCAAATTTAATTAACAACGAATTTGGAATATGATTGTTTTCATCAGGTATTATGTAAACAAATCTACGAAAACTTAATATGTGGGAATATTCCAGGTCAGTTAAACCCGCCTTTATAAAATACATGGGTGACACTATTTTTATTCCAATATCTGTCAGGGCTTTTTCTACATCTATGTTGGGAATTGACGGGCATACGAAATTATTAATCTTTTTGTAGGCGTAATCAATTTCCTACAGCCTGCATCTCTACCCAAGATATTCAAAGAGCTGTAGTTATTTACAAAATAGTCCGCTAGTTCTTTCGTATTCAGATAAATGCAAATTCGTCCGTTTGATAATCGTGAAGCTGATAAAATGTTTTTGGGTTGTACTATCTTTCCAACTGCATAAATATATTCTTTTAATTGTACACCATCTAATGCTTCAACAATTATTGCTTGCTCTTTACGGGGATAGCTAGTTGTCGGAACTATTTTAGCAACATTTGTATAGGATGGTTTAGTAATAGGAGATTGGTGGGTAATATTATCAATAGGTGTTACAGGACTCCTGTGGCTGGGAGTCAATGGCTGGCTTGAGCTTGCCATTTAATCGGTGCGGTTTACAGGGAATAATTATAGTAAAGTTCCCCGGCAAGCCGGGAAACAGTCTGTGCTAGTAGATAGTGAATTTATCGAAGAATAACAAATAACCACTTTCCACAACACTGCTCACAAAAATTCGGTACGAGCGCAATTCGTATGAACGTGCAGCCACGGCCGAGGTTAAATCGAGACTCCGCAAAATTTTAGTTTTCGGCCATCGCGCGCCTGTGTGCGCATTGCCATCTTGAAGAAACCAGCCGAAATCATGGCAAAATCTAGTTTTTCTCATATATCTTCTTTGCAATGCAAATTTCGATTAAAGTAGGTTTAACAAATTCTGTATAGCATAAAATTTCCTACAAGTGTTGTCTTTAAAATTTTCGTCTATTTCTTATAATTACCGAGATATAAAGTCGTAAAGATGCTGCGTGTAGAATCTAGTTCCAGGACGGGGGAAATCTCCTGTCCTATTGTCTCTTTTCTCAGAGGCATGCCTTTCTCTCGCAAAGGCACGAAGTCCACCTTTTATTCATGTTTCAACCCTCTACCAAACGATACAGAACTAGGAAGCAACAAAATACATGTAGTTGATGGGGGATATCTACTGCACAAAGTTGAATAGGGTCGTTCTCAATCTTTTTCTGCCATTTTCCAGCAATACTTCAGGTTTGTACAAAATCATGCCGATGCAGTAGTGGTTTTCGATGGATACCCAGATTCGGTAGAAAAGAAAAGCACTAAGAGGGTGGAAAGAACACGACGTGCCAGAGTTACAACTTTTGCTGAGGTTTTGTTTTCGGAAAGCATGCATCCACAGCTGCCACAGGAAGAGTTTCTGGGAAATGAGAAGAACAAGTCTGGTTTTATTTTCCTACTCAGAACCGCATTTGAACGATCACACATAACAACAATACAAGCTGAAGAGGATGCTGACGTTCTCATAATAACTACATCAAACTCGTTGTCTTCTGAACATGATGCTGCCATAATCATTGATGATGATGTCGACCTTCTGGTGCTCCCCACATCTCTCTCGCCTCCCAACGTATATTAAAAAAGTTGTTAAAGGCAGATCACCTAACGCGTTGTACTCCAGCAAATGTTTTAAACACATTGAAATCGTTAAAAACAGTTTATTCATTCATGCCATAAGTGGCTGAGACACAACTGGTGCTCCATTTGGCCAAGGAAAATACCAATTTTGTAATATTCTTCCCAGCAACCCCTCAATGAATGGACTTGTTGATGTGTTTCAAGATTCAAATGTAAAACGAGAAACAATCACTTTGGCAGCCGAACAATTATTTGCATTTTTGCATGGCGGCAATGAGAAATCCAATTTGGAAAATGTAAGGCACACTCTTTTTCTCAAAGGAGTGAAAACGAACAAATTCAATTTATCCAGGCTATCACCCACCAAAGACGCAGTCCAGCATCATGTTTCAAGAACATACTTGCAAGTGCAGACTTGGCTTGGGCACCATAGAGATTCAACTGAATGCAGGTGGAAGAAGGATGCTGTTGGGTTGCTAACTTCAGTACAAATGTTGAAGGAAGCTGCCCCTCAGGCTTTGCTCAACTTTATATCCTGTCAATACAAAAAGGTTGCGCTGGAAAGTGTACCTACATAAAGTCGGGTTTGAAATACTCTCTACTCTGCATTCACTGCAACGGCAATTCGTGCGAGAATGCTGTAGAAGACTTCGTCGATGATGATGAGGAATTTGTTGATCCAGTCGCTACAGATTCGGCCGATGAGACAGAGGAAGACACTATTGAAGCTGTTCAGGGCTCGAATAAGAAACATAAACTAGAGTCAAGAGAATAACGAATGCCAAGTTCAAAACACTATACCGCTCTTTAAGTTTTTGACCTGATTTTGGGGAATTAGAACCTCGATAACTAATGGAGATTAAAAAATAACATAAAACATACACATCTTTTATGAAATTTTATAGTCTACTAAATTGGAGTTAGGTATTTTTTCTCGAAATTGCACTGGAACTGAGACACGAAAAACCAAACCTAGTCGTACATTTTACTTGTTTTTGCAAACTTGTACGCATCTTTACGACTTTATATCTCGGTACCTATTGGAGATACAAGAAGACTGTAAATACAGTTGTAGAATATTTTATGCTCCACAAAATTTGTTAAGGCTACTTTAACAGGAATTTGCATTGGAAAAGAGATATAGGTATTGTAATGGTCTTATGCCAGAGGCTCTACTCTGCTTGCAGTACAGTTTAGAAAACAAGTCAATAAGCACAGAGTTTTACGTAGCTGTAATACTAAGCTTAAATTTCATTCAGTAAATGCATTGGAAAAGAGGTGCCAGTATTAATAAATGAATTGAGTAAGGAACGCAAAGGGCAAAGCTTGTTTTTCAGAGGGTTGAAGTCGAAGTTCAGAATGAATAGCCAAACCAAAAGAAATGAATAGTCACAAAAAGGTTTGCTATGTGCAGGACAATGAAGCATAGATTTCAATATAGCTAAGCAGCTAAAATTGTGAGAAATCTAAAAAGATATAAGAAGCCAGAAAAATAATAATGG